>JAKVQX010000824.1:0-10365 GCA_030463015.1 Geotrichum citri-aurantii
TAGGAATTTGTTGTTTTACAAGTGTTTTAAAAAGCTCTTATTGTCGTGAAAAAAAAGTTTTTTTCTGTCCCCATTTAAGTTGTAGGGGTCTGTAGGATACATTTATTAATCAAGCTTATTTTTAGAAGTCAACAATTTGCACAAATGAAACCAAGACACATTCTATTACAAAATCTTACTTTTTTTTCATTTATTAAAGATCTGCTTTAGTGTTCCTCCTTTTTTTTTTACAACTAAATAAAATCACAAAAAACAAATGCATTTCAAAAATCAAAAAAATTCCGGATTTTCTCATAACTTATCTAAATTAGATATGCACATATTGTAACCAGGCTTTGGTAGGACAACAAATTACACGTGAAATATAGATACAGTCGTTGCAGCTGCACATTCAAAAAGATCTACACCTAAAGCGAGATGATTGGGCGCGCAGAGCTCTTAAACTTATACTGAGAATTTCACCTAAAAGTAATAAAAATAAGATAAGTGTCCTTACATCAAAAAAGATTTACATTCAAAAAAACAAGATTACTTTAGATAAAAAAAAGAAAATAATAATTTGCATTTGTCTCTAAGAGACTCTCAAAGTAGCGCTTTTAACGAGCACAAGTGATTTCTGCATTTGATGGCGCTAAATTTCTCATGAGTTGAAAGTTTTTGTAGTAGAAGTTTTTTTGGCCGGGCAATTGGCATCGTAAAAATCGATTATTCAAAACGTTGTACATAAAACACTTTTGAAATTGAATAGTTTATAGACACAGGTGGTGTAATTACTCCAAACTATTTGCCATTGCATCAAACTTCTTTTTTGAATGATGAGTGTAAGCGCCATGTGTGAGAGTTGTAGATCTATAAGTCTTTTTACTGAACCAAGACTGTATCAGAGCTTGGTTTATAGGCAGAACGCTTTCCAAAAAAAAAAAAAAAAACGTTTCTAGCTCATTCACATTCGCATGATGTAGCAGTATGTACGTACTTTCTCATATTGACAAGCTGCAACTATCAAAATAAAGCTTATTTTCTTTAAAGTCAATCTATCTGGATCTACTCTTTCTACAAGAATCTGTTGAAACATCTAGATTCAAATATTCACATAGTACTCCACCACATCGTGTGTGCTCTTTAATTTTTCTTACCAGAACTAGTACGCTGTAGTGACAAAATTGTTGGGGTTCTATCTAAACTAAAGACTGAAATTTTTTTCGTGAAGAATTCAGCGCGTCTCATCAAAGAAAAATAAAAAAAAATTGGATAATGAATGGCACTGGCTTCTCGCTAAATACACTGAATTCTATCGAGTAAATGTCTTACTTGTATAATGTAGAATGATTTTAGCTAAAAGTAAAAAGAACCTGTTACAAATTAACAAAAAATTGGTTTTGTTCTATCTACTTGAGTCTTTAGAGCCTTTGCTTAAAGCCTAGAGACAGGAACTGTAAAGCATGCACATACTATGCTTGCTAATGTATGAGCAGAATTGGTTGCTCGTCTCACTTTTTAGAGCAGGGGAAAAAGATTTTCTTGCAGCAAGCGCAACATAGATAAAACAACAAAAAAACGAATTAAAAAAATTGGCCCAGCTTCCACTCAAGTAGGCAAAAGCGTTTTTTTTTTGTCCAAAAAAAAAGTGGTACCGTATTAACTTAACCATTTTTGAAGCCCAAGAACTGCTAGCTTATGCAATTACGTTGCAAATTGAAGGCCTCTTGAGTTGCAACCTTTAAAATACCAACTCTATAAAAGTCCACTTTTTGTATTTCTACATTCCGAGTACTGGCGGCCTACCAGGCACAATGCCATTTAGAAGTGGGTACACACACTAGGAATGAGAAAAAGTAACAATTTAGGGGCTTTGCTTGAAAACCAAATTTACATAATTCAATTTTCTTTTTTTTTGAATTTTTTTTTCACGACTGATATGCTTCAGGGCCCAGCCAGCACGAGCCACTCCATGTGACTACACTTGTGACTTATCACCGACGTTCAGTATTTCTGTACAAAAACGATAATTTTTTTGCAAAAGCAAGTTATGAACTAAAACAAAAGGTGGCGGTGATAAAGGTACCATTATCAAAGATGCAGATTTAGCACGTGACAAAGCATGTTAAAAATAAAACTTGGTTCAGCGTTTGAGGAAGCGTTATTGCTAGTGGCGGCCCGAGATCGAGAAAGGTTTCGCCGCAAAGGCTGAAATAATACTGAAGTTTCTTTGGAGATTGCGAGACCAAGGGAAATTGTGATAAGCAAGAAAGAGTTAGAACTGGACAGAAAAATTCATGTTTTTGATATCTTTCTGTTTAAATAAGCCTAATAAGGCGCTTTGAGAAAGTACAAAGATTTGTCGTGATCTTTGGTGATCAAATAGACAAAAGACACAAGAAGATATGAGACTTGAAAAACTACATATGGAAACTATTCAAAGTAAGTTAAAAGCCGTTATAACGAAAAAAGTTGTCTTCAAAACAAATTGAAGACTTGGAGAAATTTACACATGAGATGAAAGGCAGCGAATCAGAAATAAACAGAAAAGTGAAAAAAAAGATAAAACTGCGGAAGTCTAAGTTAGAGAACCTGGCTAGCAAATGATTTTGGTTTTTAAAAGGCCCAGAATATAGCAGAGAAACCCAGAGTTCAAGCTAACATAATTAGCAACAAAAGCTAATGATATATATACATCGTTGTGCAGCACGAAGAGAACCTTAGTAAGTGTGCAGTAGCAGTTGATGCCTATCTTAACAAACGAAAAAAAAATGAGAACCAAATCTAGAATTTAACAAGCTACCCCAAGAAAGTTGAAAGCTGAAGAGTGATTGGTTGTAGTGGTGATTTAAACAAGGTTAAATAGACAAAAGAAACAGTCAACATTACCACCAAAATGCAGAATTTTTTACTGTACTGCAGTGCCCGCAAGAGTAGAAGTTTTACACAACTTCCTTGGTTGACAATTGCTAACAAGAAATTTTTACTAGAGGTAATAAAAGTGAAAAACAGACTAAAATCAAGCTATCCGAGTCACAAAAAGATAGTATTTCCTCAAGATTGATCTCAGATCATACTAATTTTTTAAGGGCTTGAGTAAGAGTCGGTTAGAAATCAATCAGAAAACTTGTATTAAAAACAAAATACCTAATATGAAATAGAAGGACAGATATTGGCAAAGCAATAATTTATCATAGAGCCTTAGAAAGGATTTTCGATGAAAAAAAAGCCAAACCCACAAAAATAACCAAATGCTTCAAATGATGACTTGTTTTTAACTAGTTGTCAAAATCTTCAAAAAAAGAAAAATTCAAGATCTTTTATTAAAGAGAGACTTGAAAAGTCCCTAAGCGTTAAATTTACCCTTAAAGCGGGGCTACGCCACTCATCAAATGTTTCTTTTAAAACCAATGGCTTCATATTTTTCATGATCCTAGTCGGTGTATCAAAGTGAACCCACCAGTATTATTACTACTGTGTAAGGTCAAGTGAGAGAGGGTGGCAGTAATAACTTTGGCCGGCTATGGTGTTAAGCTGACAATCAATTGCAGAGGTGAAAAACAAGAAACTTGACCATCTCTTCAATACCCTTCTTAGTACAAAGTAGGACACTGCTTTTAGCTCTGGAGAGACTATTTTCAAGAATTAATATCTCGGTTTGCAAAGAACGCAATCTTTGAGCTTGTGTGTTAAATGCTTTTTTGAGAGGTTACAATTTTCAACTTTATAGCAATAAAATCAGTTGATTTTTCTTTCTTTAACTTAAAACCAAACATGTACCACATATATTGAAATTACTAGTTGAATTTTTTTGTTCAAATTTAATTTTTTTTAAAAAAAAGGCGAGATCTTGCAGTTTGTGCAATGAAAGCCAAATTTTGAAAAAATTACAACCACGTGCTTATTTTTTTTCAGACAGGAAAAACTTCTTAGTGTTCCGGATCATCAAGTTCAGAAACGCATCCTTTAAAAATCAAGCACTTTTTTAGCCGAGTCAACTTTATTAATAATCTCTCATACTGAAAAACTTCTATGCTGCAAAATCAACCAAAAATGGTTCATTTTACTGGTATCCTATAAAATCTTGAGGTTATAAATTTCATCTGGTTGTCAGGGAAAAAAATCTCTCACAACTCTTGTATTATTAAAGGTCGTACAATCATCCAGGAATAATTGCAATGCTAATAAATGAGAAACTAATATTTTTAAAATTTTTAACGCAATTGAATTTTTTTCTTCTAGCTCATGTTTCGCATCTAAAGAAAATTGTGACAAAAATATCACAAACGGGCTTTTTGCTTTTTAATTGCCAATTTGACAAGCTTAAAATATTCAAGGCGCTTCAGTGAAAAAATTGCTCAACAATACTTAACCATCGGAGAGGTGTAACAAATATTGAATCAAGAAAAAAAGATTCAAAAGTTTTGAAAACTACAAAATATTGATTTCAATAACATGTTGGCAAAGAAGTTGTCTGAATGCTTTGAAAATTTTGAAATCCAAATATTTGCAGAGGGTTTAGCGCAACATAGCAGCAGCTACTTAGACTTTTCAGTAGAAAAAAAATCTAGATATCAAGATAGTTTAAAAAATGGATTTTTTTTCAATTCAAACTGTGTGTGTGATAGTGTAAGTTCAATCTGTGTGTTTGTATATCCCACAAGGAAAGTATGAATTTTCCAAAAGTGTCTAAAAGCTAATTTTGACACTGACTTAATGATCAGAGAATGACAATCAAATGTTTGGCTATATGGGCTACCATACATTTGTTGGCTTGAATTTTATTTTCTAGCAAGATTTTTCTTAAACTGCGGAGGAGAAATATTGCAAACAAGTTCAAGTTTTTTTTAAACAAAATGCCGTGTGCTACGTCTATGAAAAACTGTGATATTCCGGAATGGCGGACTTTTAAAAAATTAAAGTACATGCAATGACTACGGAAGCCAGCCTAGCATGGTAACATCAGTTAAGCTTGTCAATTTGAGCCAAACTGATTGGTATTAACCGGGCTGTAACCGGAACTAATCAAATTATTTGTACTAATATTTACTATTGACCCACACCTCGCAGTGAAAAACCTTGGCAGCTATAAAATAATGTATTTTATTAAATTCAGCACAAAATTTTGCCGGGTGTCGTCAGTATTAAAGCTATATTTACTTTCTTTTCGCTGCTGCAAATCGTTACCAAAACAAAAAAGCTTTAAAGGATAACGGTAGCTTTTGCTAGCAGGCGACAGCTATACATTTTACAAAAAACAATTCCTATGTATTTGACAAAAGATAATGCATTGGATACAAAAAGCTAAAATCAAAATTTCCATTAAAAAATCTTGCCAGTTCATGAATTTCTAGAACTATTTTATCTCAAACAGGTCGTTATGTGCTTTTTGATAAAAAAAAAACAATGCCAAAAATTGTAAATAATTCACAACCCTCACAAGTATCAGTCTTAAAAATGAGTATACCAGGATCATCTTTAAACTGGCGCTGTTTCATTTAATTGGCAAGAACAAAAACTGGGTGGAAAAAAAGGTACTGTGCCTTCTTTCTGATACTCGGCATTCAAAGACAACAATCAAGCAATACCCATATGTACTGCTAAAGTTTGCCACTAGCCAATTAACCAGATTTAAAGCATAGGAAACAATATAACTAAAACTGTATTGAAAAAATTAACAGTTGAAAGAAATCCGGTTTTTTTTATAATGAAAGAACTTGTGCAAAGGTGTATCTCGAGACTATTAGTGACCAAGCACTCCCAGCCCATGCTTTTTATGTAAAACCGGATTAGTTTTTGGCTTTAATTTTCAAGTTATCATTTAGCCTTAAAATTTCCAAACTTGCAAACCATTTTTTTTTGGCGACTATACATGGTTATTGATAAAGCATCCTTTGCTGAGCAATTTGAAGTCATGAGTCGCGTTAAAAGAGTCAGAAATCTTGACACTTGTTAACTATCATGTTTTGTTCAGGCGTTTTCATTTTGGGACTGGTCTGTGCGCACTAAACATTTGAAGTTGAAACCTTATTTAGTCAGGAAACCCTTCATCTTGCTCTGATAGAAGCTTTTTTTTAATTCAAGCGGAATCTACACAGTAATACGCACTTGAATTTTATACATTCTATACTGTTTCTCTAGATCATATACTAACTCACAAAAGAATCCAAAAAAAAAAACTTAGTGACAGTGCGTGGGTCAAGGAAGGTGAGGGGGGTCTTTGTTTTGAGTGGCTAAGTTCGAAGAATGGCCAGGTTGAGCCTTTTAGTTACTCCTTATTTACACCCTTGTCAAGCAGTTTTTTAATATTGAGTTGTACAATGAGCTTTCTTGAGCTTATTGCATGGGGGTCTTGAATTTAAATGTCATGCTGTTGCGGACCGTGGTTTGCGTATAAGCTCCACTTAAATTACAAACACAAAAAAAAAAGAAAAGCACGACTGTT
Organism: Geotrichum citri-aurantii; assembly: GCA_030463015.1. Lineage (NCBI taxonomy): Eukaryota > Fungi > Ascomycota > Dipodascomycetes > Dipodascales > Dipodascaceae > Geotrichum > Geotrichum citri-aurantii. The sequence continues at coordinate 6,425 of JAKVQX010000824.1, forward strand.
CAAAAAAATGATTTCCGCAAAGTAATGCGTTTGAGCCCAAAACTTTGTCGATTCTGAATTTAAAAAGAAAAAATTCAAATTGAAAGGTTGGCCTTTAGCTGGGCTGATAATGATAGCTAACGCATCGGCCGGTATCAAGCTTTATTGTAGAGAGCGCTTGTTTGGGAGAAATTCCTGTGCGCATGTGAGAATGTATTTACTCTGTATTATACATCTTGGTCAGGTGTTTTGTAAGAGTTGAAAGCATTGAGAATCGCTATTAACAGCACAGTCTTTTGTAATTTTATAGGGTACCTGAAAAAACAACAACTAGGCTGAGTCACATACAACTGCATGCACATGCTACTGTAAAGGGACTGAAACTTCATTTTTGTTGGGCCCACGCCATGACTAGTGATTATTGCGGAGACGCTGCACTTGTTCTAATTTGAACCGTCGAAGCGTGATGAAACCTTCTGCACTAAGCGCTTTGGATTGTGTTTTTGGTAAGGCACCATAAGTCTAGAACCTTGAATCACATCCGCTAGAAAAAAAAACTTCAAGATAATAGTGCTGACGTGCTACCCAGACAAAAATGGCCATGAGCAGCTAATATCAACCATAGCAAATTTAAAAACTTTTTCATGACTGTACTAATAGAACTTTTTACATAAACCTGAATAGGTTTTCAAAAAGACTCTTCCACAATTAATTCTTAGATTTTTTAGAGCTTAATTCTTTAGTCTGAAGCTAAATTCAAATAGAATAAAAGAAACAAAGAGATAGAACATTCAGAAAAGCAATTTAGTAAAGTTAAAATGAAAACATTTAGAACCTTCTTTTTAACTTGTACTCGAATTGTATATTTTTCTAGTATCATTTTAATTATTTAATTTCCATCCCATATTCAATCCTTGGCAGAACTAAGATTTAGCGTTTGAGTATTTTGCCGTGAAGTTAATGTTCAAAAGATTTTTCAAAAAAAAAAAACGGCCCGTAGAAGTACTCCCGACTCCCGCCTAGTTTGCAAATAGATTCTTTCGAATTAAAATTTTAATACTATTTAACAACTAGCAGGCATCTTTCCATTGACGGGATAGCGGGAAGCTAAAGTTTAGAGATTTTTCGGTAAATGTCGATGTGATCAATAGCCCATGTAGACAAAAACGAAAAGAGTTGCTCAATGTACTAGCTTCTGCCCACGAAAAATAGTGGATAACATAAAACTCATTCTAAATAAATCAAAGACAGTTATGACAGAAAGTTAAAAAAAAGATATAATATAAAAGACGTTACTACTTGACTTTGCAAAAGGCTTTTAGTAAATTTTGAGGAGTCACTATGCTCATTATGGTCTGCCACTTCGACAAAACTAGAAACCAATCAAGGAAAATAAAAACCTTGTAATAATTTTTTCATAACCACCACAAAACCCACAATCTTTTTCTTTTTAAAAAGGAAAAAGAAAAAGTTGAAAAGAAACAAAAAGTTAAATAAAATTTAAGACTGTTTTAAAATATGGTAGCTCAAGTTGAGTGCTAGCAGGCGCGAGGGTTGGTTTTTGCTAACCTGTTGCATTCATGTTTGAAATTGAACTACATGAAATCTTAGTTAAAAGATTTAAATTTTTCTAGAATGTATCGCAGTAATTTGTTACTTGATAGCGTTATTTTTGGAAAAAAATTGGTGCCATAAAAACTAATTGATGTGAAAGAATAAATGGTAAAGGTTTTTGCTAACTGAATTAACTCTTTGTTCTACTAAAATCTCTAATTAACTAGATCTAGAGCCGATATTTAACAAAATTTTCGTATGATACTCTCATTCCACTGCAAAATTTTGTTTATATACAAGCCTTGGCAATCAGGTACTCAATCAAGATATTTTTTAACCTAAACATTTACGAATGAAAATTTGACCAAAAACAATTGCCAGAAGCTATAATCTGCGGTCAATCCAAAAAAGTTGAGCAGTTATGCAGACATAATCTCATTCCATCTACTGACCAATTCTTTTTGTACAAAAAACCTTTCATTTGATTATACATCAAGCAGAATGACTAGATAGACGGGGTTCAGTTTGCAAAATAACGTCATACGCTTGAAAAAGGTAATAAGAGAGTCTGAATAGCAATTTTTGTCATATATTGTCATTTAAAATCTCTACGCCCACTTTATTCTTAATTTTAATCACGTCCGGGCATGTACCGGAGCTGCAAAATCTAGTTTTCAATAATCAAGTATTATTATTATTATAATCAGTTTATTGTCCTTATAACTATTTAAAACATTATACAAAGAAGACATCAATACAACAAGAATTAACCCTATTAGCGGGGCTGCGCCATTCACTATATAATTCATTTCACTTCAATGGCGTCGAATTTTCCACGAACCAAGTTCGTGTGTCAAGGGAAACCCACCAGGATCGTCACTACAGTGTGTTAGAAAAAGTGGGAGGGCATGGCGGTAAAACCTTGGCAGACTATGCTGTTAAGCTGACCATCAATTGAGTAGGTGCGGTAACGAATCGAGAAACTTGACTACTGCTTCAATGCCCTTCTTAGTATTAAGTAGAACACTGTTGTCAAGCTCCGATGAAATCGTTCTCAGGTATTCACGCCCCAATGTATTATTCATAATAGAAAAAATATAAAAACGTTAACTGTCTTTACATCAAGAAGAATGTGTATAGCTATGGCTAACAACAAATCTAAAAAGATGTTGATTCACTAAAAAACTGAGTAATACATCACTTTGATTGCGGAAGCATCCAAAAAAAGTCACTATTGGCCAGAAGTGTCAAAAAATTCTCCTGAGGGTGAGTCGAACACCCGATCTCAAGATAACAATGAACCATTACAGTCTCGCGCCTTAGCCAACTGGGCCATCAGGAGTTTTCTTGAAAAAAATAAAAACTATATCTTATCTATTACGAGTCTATCTAATAATTTCAAAAATTTAAATTAAAAAAAATTTGTTTTTTTTAGCTGAAAAACACTTTTCAGCTACAAAATAAATCTCTTTTGTGTTCAATATTTTTGGAATCAGTTTTAGCTGCCTAGAAAACAGCCCTGGTTCACTGACCGTGACAGTATACACACTGTCCTTGATCCAAAAGTCCTACTTGATACCAAGAAGGGCCTCGGAGCGGTAGACAAGATTTTAGATTTACTACCGCAATTTCTTTGCTAATGGTTTGTTTGATTAGAGCAGCCTAATAAGGTTTTACTGATTGTCAATCTCTTTCCCTTTACACATGGAGCACCCTTGACACATAGAGCAGTTCATGGGGAATCCGGCGCCATCGAATGCTGAAACTACTTGTGCGCGATGAGAGCGCTGTTATGAGAATCTCATGGAGATAAATGTTTTTGAATTGATGTCTTTGATGTGTTTCTTTTGCTACAATGTTTTTGCATGTGTAACTTTTTTGATGTAAGGACAATAAACTGATTTTCTATCTATCTAAGACATCAAACAAAACTATTTATTACCATTAGGTTTTGGAATAAATGTCTTCTTTGTGCGTATCTCGTTTTTATCATTTTTTTTTGTGCAACTTTTTTGACGTAAGGACAATAAGCTGATTTTCTATCTACTACTTATTAAGCTACACGCGAGTTGCCAATTGTAAAACATTTGCAAGGATCTTAGAACGACACAGCAAACATACAAAACTTGATAATGAACTTAGTGGTCAGAAAGACCTATCATTACAACCAGCTGCTCTTAACAAACCCATTTACCTGTTTTCAAATGATAATTTCTGAAGACAGTAATACTATAAAGTGATTTATTGAGTGATGCTCCTGACAGTTCCATTGCGCCCATGTAGTTGCTGAGAAAACCAAAAAAGATAGTGCCGACAACTTCTAATGCAAAACTTTCTCGATCTTGAAAATCGCCAGGGGTAAAAAAAAAAAAAAAAAAAAAAAAAAAAAAAAAAAAAAAAAAAAAAAA
>JAKVQX010000825.1:0-10332 GCA_030463015.1 Geotrichum citri-aurantii
GAGTTGTTAATTTGTATTTGTTTAAGTAAGCCTAATAAATATCCATCGGTGAGTTAAAAAAAAAAAAAAAAAAAAAAATGTGCAGTCCAATCTCAAGCTAGGCCTTTTTTATGTTATCACTGACAGTGTGTGTGGCTAAAGTTGGTCAAAAAAATACAATTGTGTGTGTGTGTGTGTGTTTATATTTATTTTTGGTTGCCCATGAAAAAAAAAAAAGAGTTAATAATAGAACATACACATGTGAACAATTCCAAAAAAAAATTCAATGTTTAAGAGAGAAAAAGCTTCGTTATAAAATGATACAATCAAAAATCCAAGTATAAACCAAAAAACACATGTTAAACACGTTTTTTATAATATTTTTATTTTGAGACTACGTAGAGTGTAACCTCCGGTAAACATCATAACCAAAAAAAAAAAAAAAAAAAAAAAATTGTAAATATGAAAAAAATATAAATATAGAAATACATTCAGTAAGTTGGTTTGGTGGTTTTAAAAAAAAAACCTCATTTTTGTATTCCCTTACAGTATTCCTTTTTTTCAATTCTTGGTTATCATGTTTAACAATAGTTAGTTAAATTCTGTTTCGTTTAATAATTATATTATTTTTGTTATCATCAAACAGTAGAAAAAATTGAATATAAAACAATTAAACTAGACACAGTAACAGGCTACCATTTTTTTTTTTAACGAAGAGTATATATATATTGGTTGACGGTACTTAAACCAAGGTTTTATTTTATACTGATTGATTCTTATTGATGGTCATTTCTAATTAATTCAATTCTCTATTTTATTTATAGACATGGTCATCATTTGGGTATAATTTTTTTTTTTAAATCTTTTCTAATATACACATAAACACATTAACTAATTATAAAACTCATAAAAATGGCAATAACCAAAACTAAAACAAAAAAATAATAACATACACTGACAGTGACGGTCAATGCAAGGAGTTGGATGCAATTGAGTGGATTCTGCCCACTCCTGCTGAAGCTTGGCCAAAATAATAATAAAAAATTGATACTAACAAGACAAACTTTGTCGTGGCAAGGGGTATGCAAGGGCGCCACCGCTATTAAATGCGAGACATTAATAATTTCCAGCTGATTTCTTTTTTTTAGAACAAAAAATGTTGTGTCGGTGCAATCACACACAAAAAAAAAAAGGCTTGAATCATTTTTACTTATTTTCGACCATCGGGGTTTGTGACTCGTAGCACCTTGCGTGAATAGTCATGGTCATCTTTCAGACTTAGTATAGAGTCACTGTGATCCAAATGCATATACATCTTGCCCGGGTCAAGGCGCTGGTCGACCTCGAGTGGTACAATGGTTGACCTCGGGCTGCCCTGTTTTTCATTGTTGAGCACAACGCTGCCGCCGAGCGCGGTCATTTCCGGCCCACGGCTGAGATTGTGAGTCATCGCCGAGTGTGCCTCGCTAAGCGGCGTGGGTGAACTGTTGCCGCTGTGCGGCAAATCGTGTGCAGCAGAGAGCTTGTTTTTGCGCTGCTGTCGCCGGTACAACAAGAATATTATCAGCGCAATTATCACAACGATTACAATGGCGACTGCGGTGAAAACGCCGGCAACGGCCTTTTTATTGTCAAAAAATGCATTTTTTTGTGAGACCTGATGGGGGGTATCTGGCACCGAAGTTGCGTACAGGGTGCTTGATTCTGGGGCCGCTTGCGTGCTGCTGGCATCGGTGATGCTGCTAGACGGCTGTCGAGTGACTATGATTGTCTGTGGCAACCCAATGATAGTCACCACTGAAATAGTGAGAGAATCAGTGGGTGCCGATGTGATTGTGGATTGTGAAGTATGGAATGAGGTGGTTGATGTGGTGGATGAAAATGTTGAAGATGACGTGGTAGATGAAGATGAAGTGGTTGATGAAAATGAGGTTGATGATGCTAATAATGACGAGGTTGATGATGTAATTAACGATGTAGCTTTTGTAGTTGTTGATGAAGTCGTGGGCGTCTTCGATGCAGATGATTCGACCGAGCTTGTTGATAAGGTAGTACTGCTGCTTGTAATTGTTGGTTGTAACGACGACGCTGCAGTAGAAAATGTGGATGCCAGTTTTGTTGATAATGGTTCTGCTTTGGTGGAAGATGAGGCTTGCGCAATGCCGCTCGGATTGTTGAGCAGAATGTAGGCATAGTAGGAGTTCTGCTTGTTACCACACTTGTCGTCGGGATAGCCCTGTAGGTTTAGGTTAGCAATGAGACTACAAACAAGAAACCACCACGTAATTTAACCAGATGGTTTTATATATTTATTTTTAATTTTCAAAATTTTTTTTTTTATTTTTGATTTTGTTGTATTTTTTTTGCTGTCTGAGGCGTACCCAGGGGGCCACCTTCCACTTGCCCCGAAAAAAAAAAAAAAAAAAACCAAAAAACCAAAAGCAAAAGCAAAAAAAATTTAACAAAAATAAAAATAAAATTGAAAAAAAAAAAAAAAAAAAGAGAACTTACAGGGCATCCGTCTGAACAGTCAGAGAGGTTCACTTGATCGTCAGTAGCGGGCGTGAGGTTCGAACACCAACATTGTTTGTCTAGTAAAACCGCATATGCGTACTCAGCGCAATGATTGGTACAGAGTCCGTTTGACTGGAACGTGCTAACGTTAAGCGAAGAAAGGTCGCCGGAATTGAAGGTCGCACAAATGTCCACGGCTTGCACTACCGAGCCTAGAAAAGCGTAGAAGCGAACAAGCTTAGCGAGCTTCATGATTGTGACTAATTGATTGAGAATGTAGTTGATAAAACTTGTGGGAGCGAAGTAAAGGTATGATGCTATGCCGGGTTATCATCGGAGGATGATACGAGAAATCAAGTTAATGAATCTCAATTTAAAATCTATGCAGTAATGGAGGGGAGGGGGGAAAAATTGGGGAGTGAAAGAAGAGACAGAGGAAAGCAAGCAGAATAAATAGTTAAAGACAAAGAGAGAGAGAAAAATTCAATCATCAAAAGCGAACAGTTTTTTTTTGGTTTTATGTATGATCTTTGATTATTTTAATGTTTGTGTTTATTTATTATTTATTATGTGTGTATTTTAATTTTTTTTTTTTTTTTTAGTTTTGGTGACGACAACAGCATCGAGGTAAATTTTCTTTTTTTTAAAAAAAATTTCACAAAAGAAATTTTCAAACTTTTTTTTTTCAATTTTTTTTTTTTGCTTTTGTTCAAAAATAAAAAAAGGTACAGAAACTATGTTTAATTTTTGTTGTTGTTGTAAAAAAAAAATTGTTTTAAAAAGAAAATTGGTTAACAAAACCCTATTCTATACAGTAACCACATGCAAAGGTTACTTCAAGCTCAAAACTCAGTAAATTGAGCTAACCATTAACTAACCTGATTTTTAATTGATGATTAGTGTTAGTGTGGTGGTTAACTTTTAGTTAAATGGCACAATATTTAACTGAAGTGTGCCAGAGTAACTGGCTCATTTTTAATGAGACACTGTCAAAAAAAAAAAAATTACAAAACCATTCATCAGCACCGAAACATCATAACACCCCACGTAAAAAAAAAAAAAAACTTAAAGAAGCCCTTTCCACAATGGCGACCCCAAGCTACACGAAACAAAAATTTCAATTCAATTCTAGTGAGGTCTAAGAAAACTTGATGTCAAACGTCGGTGTGATATGTGGTGCGGAACAATTCGGGCACAAAAACCTTGTTTTATTCTCTTTGTTGCTGCTGTTGAGTACCATTGAAAACATCCTTTTTACACAGGACAGACCTTGTATTTCATGTACAGTGGCGTTGGATACTTGTATGAAATAATGATCCTGCTTTGCTGTGGTTGAAAACACCATTGTGCACAACACTGCAACTTTTTTGTTTGTTTCTTTTACACAAGTACTGTGGGCTTGGAAACATGCGTTGACAGAAGCTTATCTACAAGTTTAAAAAAGCGGTGTTTGAGTACATCCCTCTCAAAGGAAATACTTTTAAACATCAACAAGGCGGCCTAAGAAACACTTTCGGAGGTATCAAGAGTTTTAAATTTTTTTTTTTTTCTTTTCCCACTTTTTTGCGAGGCTCTTACTTTGCTATCAATTGTGTTACGGGTTTGTTTGATTATCATTGCCATTTTCTTGTTTCAGAGAATGAGTTTTTTTTTTTACTTTGGGTCCCATGCTGAGCAGTATTTTTTTGAAAGCTTAAAATTATTTAAAAAATTCTTGGTTTTTTTTAAATTATGTTTACTTTTCTTCTCCGGTAATTGTATTACCATGCAGAAGCTGTGCGTTGCTAACTGAGCTCAAAAATCAGTTTAGAGTATTCAAAAAAGTGATCAGAGTTCGCAAAGTATAATCATCTAATTTTTTCATTTTTCTGTTAGGAGTCGTTTTTTTTTTATTTAAAGAGAGGGAGTGTTGTTTCTTAATTTGTTTTTGGTTGACCTCGAAGGAGGGTGGAAAGGGACGTGGATCGTATTAACAATAGAATTTTTTTTTCTTTCTTGGGCTTCATTAAATCCTCTAAGCTGTCGTGGGTTATTTTATTATTGTTGTGCGTGCAAAAGTATAATATATAAAATACTCATACAATACAACGCTGGATAGGTATTCGGCAGGTTCTTGCAGAAAACTCACTGCGTTCGTGGTGTGTGCGCGCGTGTGTGTGTGCTAATGTCCTCCTTGGAATCTTTAAGCGCACCCACGCGCGCGCATAAAAAAAAAAAAACCTGAATAATTTTTTTTTTTGAGAGAGAGAGAGAGAAATATATAGGATTTGTTTGCTTTGGCTCCTTCTGTAATAGCTAACCAGTCTGTTTTTTTTCAATCAAAGATTGTTTCTAGGCAGACTTTTATTTGCTACTATTACTGTCAATATCAATTTTATTGAAAAATAAAACTAGTAATTCAATTTTTTTTATTTGAATTATTTATTGGTAATGTTGTTGAACTTTTGTGTTGATGTTGGCGGTATCGCACCCTTCCGAGTAACTCCCAAAGACACAACTTTTGACAGTAGAAAAAATTAAAAATAAATAAAAATTATTACGTAATGAAGTACGAGACTATCAAAGTGCAAAAAAAAAAAAAAATTATTCTATGGCCCAAGCAGAAGTTTTATTTTTATTTTTATTTTAATTTTACTGTTGTTGTTTTTTATATTTATTATCAAACATAATCACTTTCCTTTTTTCAGTTTTTGTTTTAAATCTTTTCTTCTTCTTCTTCTTCTTCCTTCTATCTTTTCTCTCAATTTTTTTTTTTTTTTTACCACGCCCTTATCGCATTATTCTCGTCAACACTACATTATTCTTGTGTCTGACTCGCTTAAAAAAAATAACATAATTTCATTAACAAATTTAATTATAAAATAAAACACAAAATAAAACCCCTCCATTCATCCAATTCTCCCACTCTCCTCCTACCCTCAACGCCCAAGCAAAATAAATAATAATAATTAAATACCTGCAGAATCGTATTACAAATGACCTCCGCAAAGTCAACCACAGCGCAAGTTCTCTACGATGACAAGAAAACGCACGAGAGCGTCAAGGTAGCCGGCGAGTTCAACTCATGGGATCCATTGGCCTTATCAAACTCACCGCCGTCAACTAAATATTCGGTCACAGTCAAGGACCTTGTCCCCGGCCACACATACATGTACAAATTCATCATTGATGGCGAATGGATTCTTGCCAGTGATGGTAGACCCATCACGGACGACAATTGTGGTAACATTAACCACTCTTTGGTTGCACCAGCTCTGGAGGACCAAACAGATGTTGCCAATCCTAATGTTGCTGATAAAGAAAAAATCACTACTTCTCCAGAAACACAAAGTTTTTCCAAGCCAACCATCAATACTGACGAGGAAGAGCCGGTTGTCAAGGAAACTGTTTTTGATACCGAAGAGGAAGCTGAAGCACCCATCTCTGCGGCTGTCAAAAACGACAAACCTGACTCCACGCCGCCTGCTCCCTCTGCGGCCGTCTTAGCCAAGTCTGACTCTGTCACACCGCAACCAAGAGAATCTAAACTCATTAAAGAGTCCAGACCGGAAAAAACTGACGAGTCTAGCGAACAGGCTTTACCTGTTGCTGATACTGAAGCAATTGCACCAGTTGCTGCTGCCATTGACCCTGTTTCAGCCGTTCCCCAAAATAAACATACCACTGGTGAGGAAGCCTTAAAAGCAGTTGAGGCTGCTCAGCCTATTTCCAAAGTCAAGGAGCCTGTTACCGAGGACGCAGAGACTGATAAGCCCGCCAAGTCGGTCAAGCAGCCTACCTCCACAACCGACATCTCTACGACCGCTGCTTCTATAGTCCCTGAGTTTGACCTTGTTCCTACCGTTGTGGCTGATTCTGGGGCATCAGCAGTTGCTAACTTTTCTAATGTTGCTGTGGGCCAACCGCCCATCACCACGCAGGAGACTATTACGAGTCAATCTATTGCTCCTGCTACTACCACTACTACTACTGGCACTATTACTACTGCTACGTCGGAATTGGCTTCCAGCAAAAGCAGAGACAGAAGTAGCTCGCTTGGTAGTAGTAGTGTTAAGAGCCGGCCTAGTGCCGATACCAGCACAGGTAAGGACATTGATACCCCACACCACGACCAGTTGGACCACAAAAATGAGCCTGCTAGTACTAATACTTTTTCAGATGCTACGGCGGCCGCTACTGATGTCGAGCCAACCAACGTCACTGCCAGCAACCCTGCTGCTGCTGCTGCTAATGCTACTACTGCTGCCGGCACCACTACTAACAGTGCTGGTGGAGTAGGAAACGGCGGCGATGACAGTGGTACCACGACAGCTGGAAACGACGCCAATAACCAGCCTAAACGCAGCTGGATTTCACGGTTTTTTGGGTTTTTCGCGCGTCTGTTCAAGTAAGTTTTTTGTTGTTGTTGTTGGTTTTGTCTTGTGCTTGGATTTTAACCTTTTTTTTTTGTTTTGTTTTTTTTTTTGCGTTTTTTTTAGTTTTCTGTTTACTCGTAAGTCACAATAATAGTAATAATAATATTAATAATAAATTTTAAAAAATAAAAATTAAAGAAAAAGCAACAATAAAAGTAAAATTAAAAACATTAGTAATTTCACTTACAAAAACCAACCAACCCTGTCATCGTTGCTTGTTTATCTTAAAATTTAATGTTAAATATTCAACATGTAGCCATGGCGGAATAGTAATGGCATTGATAAAAATAAATAGTGTATTAGGAATTACATAAACACAACCTGATATAGACGGATTAAATAGAAATAATTAAAAAAAAAAAAAATCAATAAAAATAATAGGAAATTAAAAAAAAACTTCAACAAAGAATTTATACTTCTTTTGTGAGTTTCTTTTTTTTTTTTGTTTGAGTTTGATTGCTTTTTTTTAATTTGCCTCTCTGCACTAGACATTGGCAATTAAAAAAAAATAAAAACCACGGGGAGAGAAAAAAAAAAAAAAACAGTATGGGGAGAAGAGGGAAAAAAAGCCAATTAGGCAAACTGTGTGTATAAAAAAAACAACAGGTACAATTACTGTTTGACTAATTAAACCTGAGTCATGGTAGGAACACCAGTTCTGGGAGTAGCAGACTTTCTACCGCCTCTGGTAAAGACGCCGTTTGACATCATTGAGCCAATAGACACAGCAAGCTGGGCAATTGTCAAAAAGAAGGCAAAGTAGAGAAACGCAATACTGGCCTGCGTTCTTCTGCAACGGTCTCCCGAGCCCTGCGTAATAGAGTTATTATCAAGGAACACCTGGTTGCCACACGAGTGCGCCCGGATTGACGCGGCAAGCGCCGTCGCACCGGCAAACGTAAAGACAAAGTCGAGAAAATCAATTGTCACCAACGCAATGGGGAACGCCAAAAACTCGATAAAGCTTGCAGCCAGGCCAAAGAATACGCCAAGCGCGAGACCAAACACAGACGCAAAGAGCGCAAAGTTTACCTGTGAGTTGGTTTTGTCGCTATCGGCAATGAGACTTGCAGTCAGACCGAGTGTAATGACAAGAAAAACAAAGAGAACGCCTCTGAGGATAGGGTCAACAATTGAGCGAACCATTATGGGAGGAGGAGGAGTTGTTTGTGTTTGTGATTTTTTTAAAAAAAAGAAGTTGTATGGGTTTTTTTAGTTGATTTGAATGTAGTGGGAAACTGGTAATTTGTAAAGCGTAGTAGATAATCGGACTAACTTAAACAATTAGAAAGAAAGAGAAAAAAGTAAAATAAATTAAAATAAAATTCTACAGAAAAGAAAACTTGAAGGATTTCAATTGCTTAAATACAAAATAAAAAAAAATTAGATTTTTTTTAAATATTATTGTCAGATAGCTTTTTAATGTGAAAGCTACCATAATTTCGTTTTTTTCAAAAAAAAAAAATTAGATACACTGGGTTGAGTATGGTCTGGTGCGGCCTCTGGGTTACTGTATTTTTTTCTTTTTTGGGTTTTTTGTGTTCTCTTTGTGTTTACAAGCAAAAATTAAAAAAAATCAATTTAAATACAAAATTATAACAGTCATCCCGCCGTGCTTGTCTACATCGTGTGTGTGTGTGTGTGTGTAGCAGCTACCACATCAGTTTCACAGTGTCGTTTTAATTGTATAAATCCTAAACAAGACCTAAAACAGACCAACTTGGTAGAGAAATTTACATACTTTGAATTAAAGATGTCTAAATATGAAAAAAAAAAAAATTTAGTTTGTATGAACCAGCTAGTCTAGTAAAACAAACAAAAATTTAGTAAACTCAGTGATGGGCCCATGCAGTCATGAGAGTGAGCAAAGGAACAACGGGTTTGATAAATTTCTATGCTAGTTTACTCTATTGTTCTTTTTTTTTTTAAAAAAAAAGATTTTTGATAGTTATAATTGCTTCGACTGTCATCTCATCGACTAAGTTGCATCTATATGCAAAGCTCGTGTTGTGAACGTGAGATGCTTTTATTTTTAAAAAAATTAATAGTGCGTTACTATTCCAACCAAAAAAATGTCCGGTTTTTTGTCGGCCAGAATGTTTTTTTTTTTGCGAACCTTTTTTAGTGTCCCATGACTTGGATATGATGTGTATGATTTTTTTAAAAAAATTAATTATCTGTCTTCTCCAGATTGTTTTGTCATAAAAAAAAAAGATTCTGAATTCTAAAATTTTTTTTAAAAAAAAGACGCAGGGCAAAGGTTGCTAAAAGCCTACAAAAAAAACCGGCGAAAGAACTGACTAATATTCTTAATAATAACAAAAAAAAAAAAAAAGGTCCAAATTACAGTATCGTGCAACCAGAGCGAGCACCACACATAATTTTCAATAAAAAAAATATTATTTAATAATAATGATTAGAATTGAACATGTGCGTAGCTTTAAATTTTTTTTTTTACTTTTTTGTCAGCTTAGCAATTACATCCGACTTGAAGCATCCGATACCGTCCTTGAGTTTTGAGGGTATCTCTTAGAGAAAAGGAATACAACAATTAACGGGTGCCATTTCAATTGATTTTTTTGTTGTTGTCTGGGTACCACAACGGACTAAACAAAAAACAAAAAATTAACAAAAAGGCAACTTTAAGAAATAAAAAAAATTTTAAACATCATGAGCTCTCCCAATTAGATTATATTTTATAATCTGTGTATCTCTTACACTCTCAACTCACACTTACACACACGACAAGATGACGAAACTACTAATGTAACAAAAAAAAAAAAAGGAACTGACTGTGTTTGGTATCAGACATCTCTGGTCTTAAAAAAATTTGAAAAAAAGAAGGTGGTCCTTTCTAACGTGCCTGAGTTTGAAAATTGATCCTTTTTTTAAATTTGGCATATTTTTTTTTCAATATCTAATCATTATTGTTATCTTTCAATTTTTATTCTAATAAATTTTTTTTGGTCGCTGTTTGTTTTGTGAATTTGGAAGGTTCGTAGTCTTCAGACTATATCAGATGATCAGAAAAAAAAAATTTTAATTTAAAAATTTTATTTTATATTTTTTTTCGCATGATTTTTTTAATTGTGCTGACTTTTGAATTATTCCATGATTTCTAATAAAGAAAATCTACCTAAATTATTCTTATTGAAGGCTTAAACTAACGCATATAGTTTGTAATAGTTGATGAGAAATCACAAGTAAAGTTTGATCACTGACTGTCAATAATAAACATTGTGCACTTGGCTTTTTTTTTGAAAGAAGCCTGTTGGTATTACAGAACTTGAATAGCAAAATCACATACACACACGAACAAAATTACACAATTGGGATTCACAGAATTGCCCTAATTCCATTTCTAGTTCTCAGCCAAAAAAAAAAAAAAAAAAAAAAAAAAAAAAAAAAAAAAAAAAAAAAAAAA
>JAKVQX010000826.1:0-10332 GCA_030463015.1 Geotrichum citri-aurantii
ATTGGACAATGAAAAATCGTTCCTATGGCGAGGTAGTTCTATTATAGAGGGATCCTATATCAAGGTATTACTGTATCTGCAAAAAAAAAAAGGTTTACCAGTATCATTCCTCGTATCACACAAATTCGGAACAGCTTCTAAATGAGGCACGCAGCTTAAAACAGTGTTTATCATTGATCTTATGAAAAAAAAAAAAAACAATTAAAAAATTTAAAAGAATTTCCGGTGCGGATGGGCACTATGAGAGAGTGAATCTCTTACCGCTAAAAGATTTGATGCCGTTTGTTTTTGCTAACGAGCACAAAGACGGCCGCTTAAAAGTCATCCAAAAAAAATTTAAGAGGCTGAGAAATGAAACACTTGTTTTACTAATTATGGCTTCTTACAGCAAGACGATCAGTTGTCATACTAAAACGAACAAGAGAATTAGATATTGAGAATTCCAATTAAACTTTTAAAAGCTGTTTCTTTATTGGCTTTACTATATGATTTACTATGAATTTTGCAAGTTTCATTTTAGACTTTTTGCAGTACCAGCTACAACACCCAAAAAAAAAGTTTTTTTCGCTCTGATTTTGAAAGTCTCAATAAGTAGTAGAATCACTTGTTTGTTATTAAAAAACAAAAAAGTAGGATTCACTTTGCTCTGATAGTAGCCATGTTTGTTGTAAGTCACACTTATAAGGATGACAATGTGAAATGTTGCCAAGTGGAAGGCTTTTAACATAACTTTTTGCAACACAGATTTCTCGCAAAACCCCTTCCCCATACTGATCACCGTTTTATTGAATCTCGTAAGAGCAAAAAAAAAAAGTAATGGATCAAGACATGCCTTAAAGGAACGGGAGGCAACTTGAAAAGAGTGTTTCATCTTTTTCTTTAAATTAAGATTCCTAAAGTTTTTTTTAAAAAAAAAAGGTTTTAAATCAGTTTAAAAATTTTTTTGGCAATCAGGGTTTGTGGAAATAATAATATTTTATCTGGGCAACCTCAAATAAACCACCAGTCTTGCCAGCTTAAACCATATTTAAACGCATTTCTACTAAAAAAAATACACAAACTATTTAAAGTTACAAGATTTTAAATTTATCATCCTAGACTAATCCAATACTTGTAGCAAGTCTTTTTTAAACTTTCTAGCCCAGTAAACTTTGAAAGAATAAATTTAAAAAAAAGTGATATTGACAATGTCTTTTTTAAAAAATCTAAGTTACTTGAGAGTATCGTTAAGTGACAATTTACTTGTAGTGCACCTACTTCTTATAGGCAAAAATAAAAAGAATATTTGTTTTCCCTTTGAATGGCTTTGCTGAACCCAGATGTTCAATAAAATTAAATCGCAGCTGTGTCGCAATTGACATATCGCAAATGGTAGGTAAATTCAATCTGCCTTTTTGTTGCCGACTGATGCAAATACTTCAATATCTTAGAACGAGCATCTCAACTCGCAGTGTAGTCAGCAAATTTCACCAACACAGTAAATTCTGTTTTTCAAAAAAAAAAAAAAAAAAAAAAAACCCTGTAAAGACTCAAATCAAAGACCCTTGTCAAAAGAGACTTTACAGTCTCAACCAATTTAAATTTGCAACCCCATGTTTTAATTACTTTTGATAAAAAAGACTCGTCCCCTCGGGCTACTGGTTTTAAATAAATGACATTGTGTAAATTTTGATAAACTCTACTTGGCTCAAAGAAGACGGTCAAACAAGCTTTAAACATGAAGTTTGCAGAATGTGCAACAGAGAAGCCAGTTTGTTTTCATTTTGTCAAGCAGTACAAAAGAAATTAAATTGAATAGAAAACGTTGTTTCTAGAACATTTGCTTTTAGTAAACTAACGAGGTAGCGGCGTGAGCTCGTCTTATAAGTTTTATCCTCCCAATGGCACTTACGTACAGTTCCTCAAGGTTTAGTTCATGCGCTAAGAATACATGACACCTAAAAGTTCATTTCTAGAAAAAGATACACTAGCAAAAACTTTCAGCAAGCCGCTTGCAATAAAAAAATTTTTATAAAAGTTTCACAAATAGTTTAAAACAAAACTAATTTTTGCATTGTCAGTTGGCTGTTTCAAAATCCAAACATGTAAAAAAAAAAAGGTCTGATGTTTTTCACCACAACGATGACGGTCTATTAATACTACCGTTAGAAATTGAATTTGCAAGATTGTAAGCTGGTTTAATCTATAAAAAGTATCTGAAAGGCCTGCACGCGTCTTAATAGGCACATAGTGCGTACAGCAGGAACGTCGCAGTTTAGCCACTGTTCCAGACTAAGCAACATGCCTTCTTTTTTTTTTTGTACCTAGACATACGCATGCAGTGAACAAGTTGTAAACTGCGTCATTGATTTTTATACTAAGTACCAGCATGTCTGAGTCTAATCCAGGCACGCAAGTATTTAAGTTTTAGTTATTTTGTTTCTCGGATTGATCTTTTTTGTCTCAGCTACAAAGTTGGGGTTTTTTTTTTAGTAAAACACAATTTTATGTTTCTTCTTTTTTCACTCAGGGCTAACTTGCCAAACAACACGGTAAGACTGTCTTTTGTTCTATTTGTCTTTGTTTTATGTATTATGCTGCTTTAGCCACTGCTACTGAAATTTCCCTCTATTGAGTAACCTGAATGGAAAAAAAAAAAAAGCAGGCACAAAATTCGTAAGTCTCAAACTACATTTTGTGGTCGCTAAATTTACACAACTTTAGTTAGGCAGCCAAAAAATTTGATTTTTTTTCACCTTCTTTTCCCCCTGGCTTTTAGACTGCCAGGCACCGACACCATGCATGTAAGATGTGAATGCAGACATGCTATGACAACATGTAAGAGCTTTTTTTTTTTAGATCCATTCACAAGTATTCCAAGAGAAACCAATGTGTGCCAATCCCCATACCAAAAGCGCGAGTCGACAAAAAAAGAGATTGATACTAAAGCTGCCCGCCCCACTAAAGTAGAGAAGATCTGATTTAGCGATGCAGATATGGAATGTTTTGCAGTTCTTGCACGTGTAGAGGGCTATAGCTTGTTAACTATGTCAAGTGTGGTGATATCTTGTCTAAACACTTGTCAGAATTTTTTAACATGAAGAAAAAAATTATTCTCTCTAGGTTTTTTTTAAGCAGACAATTGGCATGCCAAACTCTTCTTTATACAAAAGTCGCGGATTCATGGGTTGGGGTCTATTAAAAAATTAAAAAAATCTAATTTTTCTGCCCCGAGATAGTATCACCTGCTTTTGCTAGGCCCGCGTTAAAAGTGGTTTCATCCTGCAACAAAAGATAAAGCGTATAGCACCAAACAAGTTTGCCCACATAACAGGCGGCGATAGTTGTTTTAAGTGAAAAAAAAACTAATCTTGTCTAGTGATTTAATGTTGCTACAACGTTACTTCCGGGTGTTAGTATCAACAAATGCACTTATTAACCATCTATAGCTCCAACCTAAAAGTCAGAAGCTGCACCTATAGCATTGCTGGTACCAATCAGTTAAGCTGACAGATATAAACTTTCAGCTAGTCGCAAATAACATTGGTTTAACGTGAGCCGTGGTTATATTACAACATTAGTCAGTTTTAAAGTTAATAAATGTTTTGTAGCCAGTGGTGTAAAAATAGAAAGAAAAAAAAAATCTAAACGTTTTCCTTATCTAAACAATTTCAACACAAAACATAATAACTGTTATCTACACAAAAACTTTTGGTTTAACTATATTATAAAACGTGTTTTTTGATACGATGGTTAACTTGGACATTCCACCTGTAAATACACACACACTTGTTTAGAAGAAAAGGGGTGTTAAGTGCTCAATGGGTATCGAAATTATCAGAGCTGCATTCAGATCTAGAACGGTACCTGAAAAAAAAAAACCCTAAATCTAATTAAAAAAATTAAAAAAATAAAAGATATTTGTGCCTCCTATGTGTCGTTTCTCCTCAAGTACACATGACCGCTTCTTTATCACGCTGTTTCTGTTTTGTAGCACTATCAAATATAGTACTAATAACTTTTTTTTAATTTACGAGTTTCTACATTTGATGATACAACACTTGCTATCGATTGATCCATCCTATGTTACTAGAAAATCTGACTACAATCCACTAACAGTTTTGATAGTTTACCGTTAACGAGTTTCCGACGTTCGTTTGTGGACAAAAGTACTACTCATTCAATTTGTCTGTTACACACTCTCTCTTCAGCTTTTTTTTTTTTTGGATCTGAAGATAGAAATCAATTATCTTAACAACAGATAAGACCATTAGTTTTGTCACTGAGAGGAGGGCTGAAACTTGGGTTGCAAATTCCAAACGTGAAAATTGCTCTGGAAGAATGAGTTTTGTAAATCTGATCGCAATTTTTTTTTTCAAAAATATAGTTTGTTCTAATTAATGCTAATGAGGTGAGGAAAGGCGGACTAACAGTCAAGAACTACGACAAACGCGGTTTATAGTAAAATCACAATGAACTAAAAAAAAATTCTGAAATCTAAGTTGTGCTTCTGCCTATAATTTTTTTTTTTTTGAGAAGGTTTTAGCATTTGACAGAACACACTTTTATAAAATGCACAACTCACTGTCTTGTTGCGTTATGTGATGTTCTTAAATCTATTGCATACTTGAGCCTGGAAATCTGGGTTATCGGCTGCCAAGCTCGCCTTGCAAGCGCCTCAGAAGGCGGAGACAAACCGGAAATAACAAAGATTTACAGATGCGATTCTAGAACTTTTTTAAAAACTTTTTTTAAAATTTTCCTGTGTACCAAATATTAGGTTTACAAAACCAGCCATTGCTGTTTGATTATTGTTAAAAAAAATTTCTAAAGGCAGGAGATAGCTTATGCGGGCGAACATGGGCTCATAAGCAGAAGCATCTATGTTGCTGCTGTTGCTGCTGTTGTCAGCAAAAGAGATAGGTGACAAGTTTGACGGCCCGTAGCCCCCCCTCCTCTCCAAAGCTGTATACCGAGATCAGCATTGTGAAAGAAATTTACTTAGGTTGTCACGGCGCTTGCCAGTTGCTGAAATATACTAAAAAGAAAGAAATTTTGTTTGATTCAAGGCGGGTTTACAGGTGAAACCTATTGAGTTAAAAACAAAATTGGAACTTCAAGCCGCACGGACCCTTCAAGCCTATATCCGTAATTTTTTTTTGATGATATATTACAGTCCTGTCAAGAGCCAACTTGAAGGATGATCATATGTTTGCCGTTAATCCGAAGCACATTATAGTCCGGTGAAGAAAAAGTAAGGTTTTTTTTTTTTGAAGTCGCTCAAACGTCGATTGGTCAGTCATTACGAACTAAGCCTGGCAAGCAGCCAAAAAAAAAAAAAAAAATTAAAAAAAAAAATCAGGGGTGGTGGATGGCAGGCCAATTCTGGCCACTCTGGGGCCTGGCACACACTTGACGGTTTAGGAAATAGTTTTTGTTCCTGGTGGCCCGCCTTTCTTGGGTGCTTTTTTTTTTGTGATGCATGAAAAACATACAGGTACCAAGTATCTCGAGCATCGGAAGTTTAAAAAAGAAATTCTTTTTGCCAGTGTTGTGAACATGAAAAAAAAATTCTCATAAGGACGCGCAGTGCACACATGTAGACATGGCAACCATAAAAAGATTTCTACTCCCCAAACTAGAAAAAAAAAGTAATAACCAACAACAATAACAACAACAATGAAGAGGCTTTCAACAAAAAGCAAAAGTCATGATAAAGAGTATAGTGAATCAGGATCATCGGCATCATCAGAAAAAGCAGCAAAGACATGTTTCTAGTTTCAGATCAAAAAAATCAAAAAAACTGGAACGGTGGTGGAAAGAAAGTTTGAATACTAAAGACCTTTCGCCGTCGTAGCTCGGACCAACATGCTTGGAACCTCTCTTTTTTAATCTCAGCTTCCAACGTTCAGACATAGCAAAAACTAAATTTGTGAAGTTAATAGTTAAGATGTATCTAAAATTTTCGATTTTTGAAAAACTTGTTTCAAAGAAAGAAAAAAAATTTGATTCAAGAGAAATAGTTGATAATTTTTAAAATGAACCCTTTTAACATCTTTGCTGCGGTAAGATATAAAATGAACCATGACTTTGTATTGTTTGTTCACTTTTTTTTTTTTATCACAAGCACTTTACAAAGAAACAAGCATTTTTTTTTATTTACTACTGGTGCGCGACAGCGGCGATTTCTGCGTAAATTCCACGTCAGGCCATTCTTGGTAGCCTAGATCGGCTCTCTGTCGGTATGGCATTTTTTTCATATAGATACACGCCGTACGTACCATATTTTCTTTACCCCCTGACGACTCAGGAGTCTCGAGACAAAAAAAAAAAAAAAGTTAGAGGCGTAGTCGAATTAGGGCATCCAATATCATTATATAAATATAAAATATAATCCGCTCTTCCCTCAGAGCTGGAAAACTCGATGGTGGCAAAGTGATGAGCGAGGCAGGTATCGTAGAACTAGAAAAAAAAAAAAAAGCGGCTAGATGATTTGGTTCTTTGTCACCGTTCTTTACAAATAGAACCATTTTACCAGCATTAATGTTCGTGTTTTACTCACCTCTTTTTGTCTTCTCTTTCTTTTCTTTGGGATTTAACTGCCTACTTTAATAGTTTCACATGAATTCATCTGTGTCATGCTTCAAAAAAAAATTTAAATATAGATTTGCTAGCTTCTGTTGGCATTTCTAAAGTTTGTTATTTTTTTCTATAAACTGCCTTGTATGATGCATATTCCATGTATAAAATCTCAAAAATGCAGGGTTACAAGCTCCCCTTGACACCGTGAGCATCAAGCTACTAGGTACGTTTTTAGAGCTTTTCTTAGACGGCGCAAATACACACTACAAGGCTTGCAAAAACTTAAAGCTAAAAAGTGTGGTTTTTTGAACCATGCTTGTCAATAGTATGGCAAAGTGAAGGACTCAGGCCAGGCACCAAAAAATGTCTCAGGAGGTTTTTGAACTTTAAAAAACATTACCATAACGGTGGTTTTAGACAGACACGAATTTGGTTGGCTACCTGAACGCAACGAGTACCAACAAAACGGTCCATAGGCTTTTCCCAAAAAAAAAAATTAAATGTATGTAGTGTAACGGAACTGGTCTGACGAGCCTAGCTAATACTGATAATTATCATTTCCTTGATTTTTTTTTTTTATCTCGTTCTTACATTGAGTCTCTTGATTCTAATTTTAACATTGAGATTGATTAATTTAAAACATTAAATAAATAATTGATGTGTTAATTAAAGGCTTGAGCTTTACAATAATATAAGTCTCGGAAGATTGAACTTCATCAGTTCAGTGATGTCTTTTATGAGAATATGTTTAATTATAGAGACTAATCCTTTTTATTTTATAAATACACTATGATGATACTAAGACAGGACCTGTCAAAGTGAAGTTATTAATAGTTTTAGCTAATAACTGACTTCTGTTAATTTTGTTCTTACAACCAAGTGCCCAGTACCAGATTACTATCATGTAAAAATAACTTTGAAGGTTCTAGAAAGTCCAAACTGACAAGAAATTTTCTAAATGATCAAGACGCCACAAGAGATTAATTCTTAAACAGCTGCTATTTGATATTAAAAATTTCCTGATACAGTTTTCCCTGCTTGCTTCTTCTCTTAAATTGCAGCCCGTAACACATAGTTCGAACATAAGGTTGGTTTTTTTTTAATATCATTTTTTTTTTCAAAAAAAAAAACTCCCCGCTAATTTCTGGGTCTCCAAAAGAACAAGTACAGTGTGATGTCTCTAGCGCATTTTAGTAGTGTGTGTTGGTTTTGCTATAGGTTGGTCTTCTTTAGAAAGGAGCAGACCCAACTCTTTTTTTTTTTTTTTTAGTTTTTCTATCCAGGAGACAAAAATATCAAACCGCACACTGGAAGGTGTTATAGCTTAAAGACGTGTAACCAATCACTGCATTATGTTTATGTTGTTCTTGTTGTTTTTTAGTTTAATTCAATTTTTTCTTTAAAAAAAAAAAAGAGAACTGTGGTCTATTTTGTGATTTTTTTTTTCAAAGGTTATGAATTTAAATGAGTGGTGTCGGTAACTGTAGTTGCAACGCTACAGTATCAGCCACAGGAAAAAAAAAAAAAAAAAAAAAAAAAAAAAAAAAAAAAAAAAAAAAAAAACACAATACAGCCCTATAGGGGCCCATAAACTTTGAGAAATGCTTCCAGCTGGATTGCTGATATTGATGATTAAAAACTTTTTGATGAAGTTACACCTTTTTATTGTTTTTCTCTAAAGTAGAGGATTTTTTTAGTTTCCAGTAGAAACATGAAAGGTAATATAAATAGCGAGAGACGGAAAAAAAATAAAAAGACTAACTGATTTCTACATTAATTAAAACATGAATACATACACATGTGAATGTATTTCAAAAGTTAAATTTTATTTCAGGGTCGTCACCGTGTTTATGAGTGAGGGTTGAGTCCTGCCTGGTTTACAAGAATAACAATTTTTTTTTAAAAAAAAAAACTTGTTGCTTATGGTTTTCAGCTGCTTAAAAAAAGTCAAACTCTGTGTGTGTATCGATTTACGGATGGGGGGTTTTTTTTTTTGACTGACAGGGCGGCCAGCAGCCCCCTGGTACCTTCTTCTCCACTTGTGTAGGAGCGTGCACACAATCCATCTCGATTGTGCTCTGTAAACTACGTATATCACCCACCCAAAAATTGATCTGTATCAAAAAAAAAAAAAATTTAAAAAATTAAAATATTTGATCAATGTAATGATAGAAATGAAAGTACACATGTGGAAACATGTAATCCGCCGACACCAATATATTGATAAAATCGCGTCCGTAATAAGCTACATAGTAAACGTCTAAAGTGAGTCTCCCAGGGAGTCATAGCGGAGGCATTCTAAGTACTAGAGAAGAGAAAAAAAAAAAAAAAAAGGGTATGGGCTTGTGCTAGTTGTTGTTCATGGTGATTTAAATTGCCAGTTTCAGTTATAAGTAGCAAAAGATATCTCTATTTCGTGCTGTTGGGTAAGTCATACGAAATCTGAGGTTTATTGGTTTGTGTGATGTTTAGATAGAGGTGATAATTTTGTAAAATATTGTGTGAATGAAAAAAAAAAAAACAATCCTGTTAGTTGTCTCTGTTCTATAAATTTTATAAATACTGAGACATGATTGATAAATAAATATATCTTGTGCCTGTTTTGAAAAAG
This sequence comes from Geotrichum citri-aurantii, assembly GCA_030463015.1. Lineage (NCBI taxonomy): Eukaryota > Fungi > Ascomycota > Dipodascomycetes > Dipodascales > Dipodascaceae > Geotrichum > Geotrichum citri-aurantii. The sequence continues at coordinate 9,173 of JAKVQX010000826.1, forward strand.
TTCATGTAGTACACTGCGGCTGTTGACAACATTATAAAAGGCTTCGGCCCCAGGAGTCAAGCTTTCACTAACCGACGCCGCTAGCGTGCAGTATATTCAAGTAATTTTTTCTTTTCCCTTTCTTTTTTTTTTTGTTTTTTTTTGTCTTTTTCGGTTGTATTCTCTCTATATCTTAGTTCCAATTCCTTTGTGTTAAATTTTTTTTTTTTTCATTGTAAAGACTATTGTTTTTTTTTGTATTTTTCATGGTTCTTTTGGCTTAGTTCGCTATTACTATTGTGCATGTTTCGACTCTCTGGCGGTACACAAACAGGCACCTCAGTACCCAATTACACAGCCAAGTCCCTGTCTCTTTCTCTTCCTACTCTCCAGTAATAAAAAAAAAATAAGTCGCAATAGGTTTTTAAAATCTTTTCTGGTGATTTTTTTTTTTTTAAAAAAAAGGCAATTAAATGGGACGCCTGAGTTGTAAGTTTTTGTTGTTGTCAAAGGGCACAGTTTTTTTTTGATTTTTTTTTGGTTTTGACTGAACAGAAAGAACAGGGATCGACGGCCTGAGCGCACGCACTATGGTACTACCAGTGTCTGCCGCCAATCTTTTTTGTTTGTTTGTTTTTTGGTTAAAAATAAACAAAAAGAAACACACACACACACACACACTTTCTTTGATAGTTTTTATTATGTCTCAATGCCTTAACAGCTACCCACACTACTGAGCCTTGGTCTCTTCACTGTATGTGGGGCTTTTTTTTTTAGTATTTAAGTTGTTGAATTTTTTTTCATCTTTCAAAATTTTAATTGGTGCGTTTCAAGGTTGTCTTTTTTTTTTGGCAGGCACTTTCCGAGAATCGAGAGAAAACGTTCACTTTCTTTTTTTTTGAAAAAAAAAAAAAAAAAACATTCCTATATGGTCGGCTACAGAAAACAAAACTGCAGCCGCACGACGTTAGTGGTGGTGCACTGATATTTTTTCAAAAAGTCAATACAAGTTGACGAGACAAGTACTGGGGAGAATAGTAAAATTTAGTTACTAAAATTTTTTTCAGAAGCCTGGCAGTTAGAAGAAAATTAAAACGTTCAAGAAGAGCAAAAAAAACTTTTTATTTTTCATTTGTATCTGTTTTTTTTTTTTTTTTTTTTTTTTTTTTTTTTTTTTTTTT
>JAKVQX010000827.1:0-10297 GCA_030463015.1 Geotrichum citri-aurantii
CTTGTGAGCCCTTGTTACTGATAAGCGAGCTTGCTCACCAAATTCTCTGGTTTTGCTCTCTAGGGTCTTTTTGAGTTCACCCATTTGTTCAGTTATCTTAAATATCTTTTCTTCTTTCTCGCGGTTCTGGCTCATGAGTTCCATGGCATACAAATCCTTGTGTAAGTTGCGTTCCTTGAGTTTCGCGATTTCTTCACTCTGTTTCTCGGTCAGGTCTTCTAAAACTACTGTCCTTTCCTCCAGCTCATCGTGAGCATCTTTCATCTCGTTAATCTTTTTGCAAAAATAGTCGTCTCTGTTTGAGTACCGCTTTACGTCCTCTGTTCTATTTTTTTCTAGCTCTTCTATTCTCTGTTGTAATTGGCTCAAAACATCGCGGACTTCCTTTGGAATCATCCATTCAACACCACTCTTTTTTTTCCCGGCACAATCCGTAAGAGGGTATTCAAAATCAAAAGGTCTTTTACCTAGTTTGAACTTGTTTCCAATCGAGTTGGTATCTTTCATCTCATGTTGGGCTTGGTTGGTTTCTTCAGGGGCTTCCATTAACTCGTCTTGACTTTTTCCTTCTTCATCTGTCCTTGTGACTCCTATTCCCTTGTCAGGGAGGTTGGACTCATCAAGAATAGATTCTTCAGAAAGACTTATTTGATTATATCCTCACGGAACAGACAAGGACCTAAGTTTAGTGCTCACGTCCTCGGGATTAGCACGTGACATCTGTTTACTTTATTTTCTGTTTTGATTGCATGCACGGTTGATTCATTCTGCTATATGTATAGAACCTTACAAGTATCAACATTTAATTCCAATACACTAAGTACTATATATTTATTACAGACCTTGGAACTCGGAAAAATGCTTCCTGAATTTGGTTTTGTTACCAACTAAAATCAAAGCTACCCTAACCCATTCATTTCAATTTAATTTAAAATAATCACTGCTATTTTTTCTCCGCCATCATCTCACGGTTCCCCTAAGTTTCTAAATCGACAACCATCCATCCATTCATCCATCCCTTCTTTCAAAAATGATAATCTGATTGTGGGCAACACTTTTTTTTTTTGATTATAACCGATTGTCAACTATCATCATGGTTTATATGGTTTTTTTGCAATCTACTAACAGAACAGCCTGCTTTTGCATCTTTTCTGGTTTTTAGCTTTGTCTCTCTGTCGAGATGTGTTTGGTTGTTGCTAGCCTTGTCCGCGAATTTGCTATTTTTATGATTGTGTTTCTACTGGTTTGATGTTAACAACTAAATGCTTTGGTATCCCTGTGATTTCTTGGTTGCTGATTTCTACTAATCCTGGAAAAGTTTTTTGCCGCCTCTTCTCATCTTGCCTATCCCAAACAAGTGTTGGTATCTTCATTGATTTTTTGGACTGTTGTTGTTGTACCTATCGTAAATAATTGTAGGAGCTCTTTTTTGTGTGTTGATGCCTCTTTCATCTCCTTAAGCTAGTGACATCTTGTAATTATCCATGTTTGTTAAATGTAACCCAGGGCTCAACACTACCGCCACTAACAACATCCAAAGGTCATTACAAAGGCCACCTAGTTTGCTGAAAGCTGTTGACAAGACCGGCTTGGGCTCTTTTTGAAGCCAACCTTGGTTTGATGAGTTGACTTTGAACCAGGAGACAAGATAAACATGAGGGTTAGGGCAAACCTACTTGAGCACCCATGCGCAAAGTCCCAACTTTTCCAGCAAGAAAAAACAGACAAAAAATCTTTTCTTCTTCGACTCCATCGTTCAACACTCCACACTCGCCAGTTTTGCATCGTCTTTTCGCGCTTATTTTGTGAAAGCCAACGACTCACGATTGAACTTTCATTCAGTGAAATCTTAATTCCGTTTTTCTTTTTAAAGAACAGATTGCTTTAATTTCACATTTTTCACCATAGTAATTCGCCAAAAGCGGTCCTATTTTAACGTCTCCATTGCCACCTAGTTAACGTTTTATCATGAACCAAACGCGGCATTCCAATCAGGAAAACTCGCACAGTAGGGGCCGTTACAAATCTTTTAATCATGATCGCCGTGAAAGCAATTACCACAACAACGCACGGGGAATTAGAGACAATGATGGCACCCAAGACACACACAGAGATCGATCACCATCACGTAAAAGACATTACTCGCCATCACCAGTGTCGTTTAGTTTTGAAGGAAATTCATCTAGGGATAGCCATGTTGAAAGAATTGACTCTAGCGTGCTAACAGGACAGCGAAGTCTCAGTTCAGTCAATTGCTCTAATGACCTAACATCTCGTATTGACTCTAGCTATAATCGCAACAGACCTAACGGTAGTCGGCCTGATTTTGGCAACAATAGACCACACAACAACAGCAGAATAAACTCTAGTGACAGAGATTGGGACCGAGATCGGAGCCGCAATTACCACCCCCATTTCTCGAGAAAGCTGGACAGGATTGATCCAGTTGATAAAGATGATCGACACTTGCCGGAAAGTCTTCGTAATCAAGACAATAATCTCAAATCCCACACTCACCATAACAAACATCATCATTTAAATCAAAGCCATTTGAACAATAAACGCAACAGGTCTGTTTCGCCTCCTTCACGTCGCCAAAAACGCCCCAATAACAACAACAGCGTCAACCATAACAACAATAAAAATAGGATGCTATCCAAATCACCCACTCGAATAAAGTCTGAGGTTACTAGTAGCAAGTCTAATGAAAAAGATGAAACGACTTCTCAAATACAGATCAAGAGCAATGATTCTGACAAACTTGTTGACAGGCCTGACAGCTCTACTACAACTCCAACTAAGAGTAATCACAGACTAATTGAATCAAGTAAAACGCTGCCGGGAGGAAGAAGCAAAATCAAAATTAATCTAGGTAACAAGAAGTCTTCCGTTATTCCTACCGGGCCTAGCGCGTACTCTGGCAGCAGATTTTCTAATGGACGGGACGACTCTAAGCGGAGATTCTCCAATGACGAAAGACATGCGAAACATGATAGAAGTTTGCAAAATTTCAACCCGCGTCAAAAGACACCCGCTCGACCAGCTAGTAGTGGACACCGAAATCTCAAAAACGGTATCAAGTATGGAATCATTGAGAACATGCCAGAAAGTGTTTACAAACGTGTAAGCCAGATTGGTGAAGGCACTTATGGCAAAGTCTACAAGGCCACTAACATCCAAACAAAGCGCATGGTCGCTCTTAAAAGATTGCGGATGGAGTCAGAAAAAGATGGTTTCCCAATCACGGCTATCAGAGAAATCAAGCTTCTTCAATCTCTGCGACACCCCAACATAGTTTCTTTGGTGGAGATGATGGTAGAGAAAAACCATGTTTACATGGTATTCGAGTATCTTGATCATGATTTAGCTGGCATTCTATCACATCCTCAGCTTATGTTCAACGAAGGCCATATCAAATATTTATTCAAACAGATCACTGAAGGATTGGACTACATGCACCAGCGTGGTATCCTTCATCGCGACATTAAAGGTTCAAACATTTTGTTGAGCAATAAGGGTGTGGTAAAGATTGCCGACTTTGGACTTGCCAGATCCGTAGACTTGCTGAATCCTGATGCTCACTATACTAACCGTGTCATAACTCTCTGGTATAGACCACCTGAGTTACTTTTAGGTGCCACTAACTACGATGGTTCTGTTGACATCTGGGGTCTGGGCTGTATTTTTGCTGAATTTTTTACTCGAAAAGCACTGTTTCAGAGCAAAGACTCAATAGGTCAGCTTCGAGCAATCTACAGTCTTATGGGCACTCCGATCGAAAATGGCTGGTCTGAAGCACTAAATCTACCCTGGTATCAATTAATACCACCCAAAGAGCCCAAGAAGTCCCAGTTTCTAGCCAAGCTCAAAAGCGTCATTCCGGAAACAGCTCTAAAACTCATTATGAACCTTCTCAAATTAAATCCTAAGTCGCGCTATACTGCGAACGATGTTCTGCATGATAGCTATTTTACCCTTGACCCAAAACCAGCCAGGCCTGTCCAACTGGAAGAACTTACAGAGGAGTGGCACGATTTTGAAGCAAAGATGCGACGTAAGAAGAAGGCGATTGCTTCGCAACAACAGGAATCACTTGCTAATGGAAACGCCACTGGAAGTAGTGTTAACTCTAACAACAACGTGGGAAACACTTATCTCAATAGCGGGTTGACTAGTCAGGTTCAGACTCAATAGATGTTCAGTACTATATCCAATAAAAAGTTCTTTTAACTGATCAAAACCTTTAGTTACAACCTTCAGTTTGTTCAAGTTTTTCAAACTGATTTGACGTTTTTGTTTTTGTCATTTATTTAAAAAATTCAAAATTTCCACCAACCTTACGTCTCAAATTTTTGTGAACAATCAGCAAATGGTTTGCAATTTGAAACTTATTTTTCATTCCAGAAAAATTGAAAACCACTTTGCTTCGTCAAAAGTTCAACTAAATGACCAAGTTTATTCCTTTAATACTTGGCAATTCATCAACTTAAGGAATCCTGGCTGTCATAGCTCGAATTTGAATTTATGATGTCAATAAATACAGCAGATTACACAAGGATAAGTATCATATCCGCGTGTTTGAGTCCCCAGATCCAAGCAATCAAACACACTCAGCATCGAACAGTTGCCAATGAAGGCCCACTATTTTATCTCTAAATTTAGTAGCATGCTTGAGGAACTGGAAATATTTTAGTAGATTTTGTAAATCTCAATAGAAAGTATGGAAAAGCAACAACAAAAACTTGAAACAAAAATTTTATCATAGAGGCAAATGCTTTTGAATCAATGATTTGAAGATTGCCACTGGTCACTGCTTTTGCAACACTTCAAAAAGGTACAGTACGACAAAAAAACAGTTTGAATTATCGTGAAGATTTTAACAAAATAAATCAACATTCAAAATTAATGAAAACAACACAACTATAAAGCTATAGTTTACTGTGCTATCCACTTTAAGTAAATTTGCCTTTTGCTTCCACCACTTCAGTGATTCTCCTACGCACACTTAAAATCAGGTATCGAATTTTTGCCAGTTCAATTGCACCTCAAGCTTTTCGAAGCGATTGACATGAAAGTACTGCCCGATTTTTTAGTTTCAAAAATTTTAAGTCTATTAGATTTTCACTAAGTTTTTTAAAGGCACTCAAACATGTTTAGTTGGGTTTATACATGTACAGTATGTACATATATGGTCATTATGGCGGCTATTTAATGACCTAAATTCCACGCTCTTCAAAAAATCTTGTTGTAGCAGTAGCCCTTTTAATTATATGTAATAAGTATGGTAAAACATATCCTTAGGTTCATAAATAGGTGTAAGATGTTTTTGAGCATTCCTTTGCAAGCTTCAGCGGTCATGGGGTTGCTTTTTTTGTTTCCAAGCTCGTTGGAATTATGAAGATCGGTCCGGTTATCCAATCTGCGGCCCATTGCCATATTAGATATTCCGCATCCTTTTTCTTTCGGAGTTACTCATTTTCTATTAACTTTTTCTTGAGTGTCCCGAATACCAAAGTATTTCTGGACACACCATTGGATTGCACCATTCATTTGTCTGAAAATCTGGCATTTAAAGGCCTCCTTCAACAAGCCATTTCTACGCAAATAAAGCCGCTTTGTAGCATCTAAAAAGTCAATTGAAAACGCTTGATTTTATTTTGGATTGTGTAAATTCAGGTTTTTTTAGAATCTCCGAATTGTTCTTTCGGATGCTGATAGGTAAAATTTTGTTATGATTGACTCAATTGACAATTGCGGACAATTCCGAACCTTACTATAAATGAAACGTAACAAGGCTTCAATTAAGATCTTAGGCCGTCCAAAATCCGGTTTTTTTTAAATTGGGTATGTTTCAAATTGAATCTTTTTACTGTTCTTAAAACTGTACTGAGTGAGACTAAAAATCAAGCCGAAACTTGCCTGAAATTTTGACTTGAAATAACAGCTTCAAAAATAGCAAACAGGCTTCTGGAGACAGCTTTTGTTTAAACATATGGTTTTCTGTCAAGAAGAAAAATCAGTCTATTTGAAGAAAAATTTGAAAGATTATGATTTGATGAAGGTAGAAGAAAAAAAAATTTTGGGGTAAAATTTTTTGTCGTGAGTGTTACAAAAGCAGTGGCCAGTGACTATATCTTGTTGTGTTTTTAACATTGCAGGATGGGCTAAAAGGAGTATTTATAGTTGGGGTTTTTTAGTTCTCATAGAAAACTTCCTTATATCTTCTTCTCAAGAATTTTTGTGCCGGGTGGATTGACTTGCGGTTAATTGCTTAAAGTCGCGGTCTTGGCCACAATATTCTATGCACCCTTAGTACAACTTGTGTTTTTTTCCTTTTCTGAATCAAAATGAAACTTTTTTAAAAACATGCTTGTAATCAACTTTGGGCTTTCTTTCTTGAAATCGGTGTTTTTTGGATCCTTAAGGTAATAATTTCACCGAGTTCTGCTTTATTTACTTCCTCATCTAGTGTAGAATTCTAAGGCAAGGAAAAATTCAGTCATTGTAACATCTAGGCTATTTTCTAACATTTTTCATCTCTTAAATTTTTCTGTAATAATTTTGGAACCAAAGACCTTTTATATGACTCTTGAGAGGACCCCCATAAACTGTGCAAAGTTGGTAATAAACTCAATCCCAAACTTGTAAAAAATCTTCCTTCTAACCAGAATCTTAGCGTGACAAAAGCAAGACCTAAAAAGTTGCAAATGAAAAGTAGCTGTGTGAAAAGGGCATAACGAGAGGATGACTTTTTGCTCATTAACGTGGTCATAACGCGGTCTGATGTGTGTGATAGATGCCTATCTAGTACTGAAAGCGACAACTATGAGAAGACCATTTCAAAGCAGTCTGAAACTTCTAGGAGCTACTATGAACAGCAGGTTTTTCTTTGGGGAGCATGCCAAGAACGTGATTTCAAATGCTACTAAAGCAGTTGGCGCAATAGGAAGAATGGCTGGTTTCTTTAAAGGCATAGCTGTTCAAACTATCAGTCAACTTTATATCTCGTGCGGTAGACCAATCATGGAATATGCCAGTCCAGTGTGGTTCCAAAGGCTATCAAAGGCTCACAAGGATAGACTTGAGAGTGTTTAGAATCTTGCGTTGAGAAAGACTCTGGGTGCATTTAAGTCCACTGCAGCTTGCATTCTACAGCGAGACGCAAGTGTCTCGCCATTTAACAGGTGAGCTGAAGAACCTGGTAAGCTGTTCGCTCTGAGAGCATTTAGAGAAGTCGGTCCAAAAAACCCAGTAATGAAACTAGTCAAAAATCAGAGGCCAGTGATTGAAAATGAACCCCTAGCATTTCTGTTCTTTCAGACCTGCCAGATGGAGTCAGTTGGAAAGGATGTTTTCTTAAATACCAGACCACCATGGAAGCGAGTTAAAATTAGTAGGGTTCTTAAGGCAGCAAAAATCACTGCCAACTTAAGGAATAGCATTAAAGTCGAAGCTCGTGCAGCTTGGAGATCAGACTAAGACGGAAAAGCCAAAGGCAGCTTTTACAGATCAACTGAAAAGCCTGGTCTTTATGGTGACCCGGGCATTTACAGCCCTCTTTGAAGAATCTTGGAGAACGCAAACCGCCACACCATTAGCAAGGTTGTGCAATTGAAAAATAGCCCTGACGCTTTGGGATCTTACTTTGAAAAGGTTTGAGTCTTGGAAAGAAGCCAATTATGTGACTGTGGCCGGCCTGAAACGGTTGTGCACCTTCTGAAGAATTGCGCTCTTTGCGAATCGGGGCATGAATACCTGAAGACAATTTCACCGGAGCTTGACACCAGTGTTTTACTAGATCCTAAGGCATTGAAGCGGTAGTCAAGTTTCTCGATTTGCTACCGCACCTCCTCAACTGATGGTTAGCTTAATAGCATAGTCTGCCAAGGTTTTACTGCCACGCCCTCCCACTTAACCTAACACACTGTAGTGACGATCCTGATGAATTTCCCTTGACACACGAACTTGGTTCGTGGAAAATTCGGCGCCATTGAAGTAAAATAAAGTATCTAGTTAATGGCGCAGTCCCGCAAATAGGGTTAATTATTATTGTAATATTGTCTTTTTGTATAATGTTTAAATAGTTAGAAGGACAACAAACAAAATAATATTGGTTAAAGCGAGCGTTGGTCCCTAGGTAAAAGAAAAAACTCTGAACCTCATTCAAAAAGTCATTTGTTTACAAACCCTGTAGAAAATGTTACATTTTAATACTTTAATCAATGACGCCAGTAAACCAGCTTTTCATATGGTAAACATCCTTGTTAACAAGCAGGGATTGCTCTGCTTTTTCTGTTTTTGAAATTTTAAACGTCGTAGCTCTGAAGAATCATGAAGAACATAATGAGAAGCATCAACAGTCACTAAGAACTGCAATCCTTTGGGGTTTTTTATTTTGAACCCAGCTATATAATAAACGTCATCTGGTAGGATGTTGAAGGTGTTGAAATAGTTTGTGTACATATGTGTCAAAAAAAAAAAAGGAGAAATGAGCTTTTCACCATTTTCCCAGACCCTTGGCATGTCAACATGCTTTACTCGTTTCACTTTTAGGTGTTTAAACGTTTGAATCGGGACAGCAACCTTAGAAGTCAACTGTTGAAAGATGCTTAAGAATTTTTAGAAGAGAATCTATCATGGTCTCCATTTGGCTCAAGGGAGTTTTCTGAAAAATCCCTAATGTCTTCCCATGTCTCCGTTTGGGGTTTTGTTTCATAGAGTCTGCTGTTTGACCGGGGGATTTCAAATTTATAAGAAACAGTCCTAATCTAATACAAGCTGTCTGATGTAGGGAATACCTTTAGAGGAAAGTTGAGCCAATTTTTTATTCTAATAAAAGGATTTAAAATAGTTGTGTATTCCGTTATAAAGGCAACCCAACTTGAAAACAAAGCTTTTGGACTATTACGGGGAGTTGTTCTTAGCGAGTTGAGTGTATTGGCATAATTTAGCCCATAGGATAATTTATTATGGCCTTCTCATAAAATTAACACATCTTGAAACAATTCAAATCTACACGCCTTAGTATGAAAAGAAGGTCCGAACATCAGCCCAGTGCTGATTCTAATTTTTTTTTTTCCAACTACTCTCGTTTACAGTGCATAAAATTTGTAAGAATACGTTGATTATTTTTTCCGCTGTTTTTCGAACATTAGCATATTATAAAGACACTTAAAAGCGCTCTCACTAGATAATGTATTTTCCTGATTGTACTCGTTTTTATCCCTCTTTCAACTGAGACCCAGTTGAGTAAGGCTTCAATCTATATTAAACACAAAAAACTAATTACTAACGATTTGTGATGGCATGTAGTTTGACTTTTAAATTCAGAATTTGCAGCAAATGGTAGATACAGTCGACAAAATTTTCACATTACAGTAATACCTCGACATCTGTAACGAGATCAGCGAATAAATGTTATTGCAGATAACAAGGTATTTCACATGGTAATTTTTGTAAAAACATAGGTTATTTTGCTTGATCTTACAAAAATTGATCAACTAATTACATGCTCTACTATAAAAAGTTCTAAGTATTTGTCTGATGTTGGTTTTGTGGTTTTCTGTCTAACAAAATTTGCTTGTAGTGCAGAAAATAATTTAGAAAGCGTTGATTTCCTTCAGCCTGCTATTGTTCATACAATGGTAGCGTGTAAAAACATTTTTAAGCCTTATCTCTGGGTACTTTAGGAAGCTCTTCATAAAATTTGTCAGTTTCATCAAAATTAGCGTCTTCGACAGTTAAGAGACTAATAACAATGTCACTCATATCATATAGTTTTTCTGTAATATCCTCTATTGCAGGATTTAGGAAGTTTTGTCAAGGAAAATTTTTTTCAGAGAGAAAAATTTCCATTTTTCACTTTTCTTTTTTTTTTGGACAACCAAAATTGAAATTTAGTATTTTTTTAACTGAAAATTTGTATGGTGAAAATGAAAGTGGTTTCACATTGCAGGTTGATGAGGTTAGTTAGATCTTGTATGTGTATTTGAATTAGACACTAAAATTTCATTTACGTGACGGAGGTTTTCAGTTGACAAGGTGCCGGATAGCGAGGTACAAGTGTAGAAACCTGTTTTTTTCTTTTTCTTTTTTTTCAGATAGACAACCAAAATTAATAATTTTTTACACTCTATAAATGATTTTGTGTGGGGAAAAAAGTTTATGCATCTTCTTAACAACGAATTTATGGGCAATTTTGAATGTATGTAAATTCAAACTGGGCATCGTCTTGAGTTGCTCATACAGTGTAACCCCGTTACAGTCAACCTCTTTATAGTCAAAACCCTGTTATGAG
>JAKVQX010000828.1:0-10286 GCA_030463015.1 Geotrichum citri-aurantii
ACAAATGTTTTTGAATTAATGTCTTCTTTGTATATCTTTTGTTATTATGTTTTTTATGTGTAACTTTTTTGATGTAAGGACATTAAACTGATTTTCTATCTATCTAAACAAAACTTTTTGTTTGATTTTTTTGTGAAAAAAAATATACAGTGATTTGAAAAGCAGTTTTACTGCGTTTTTTCTTTTAACTATTTGCGAGCAAAGAAGTCTTTTTTTTTTTTTTTAATATTTCTTTAAGCAAAGCTGTTGTTCTTATTTTAGCATTTAGTGATCTTCGTGCTACCTGTCCCACTGTCTTTTGCTGGTCTTGGCTTCTTTCTTTCATCAGTTTTGCAACTATTTTCTAATGCTCACGAAACGCCGCTCATAACAGAAATAGCTACACCACAACTCCAAGTAACGCTAATGGTTGAGCACGATCGGTGACATCTATCGTTGAATCGGTCGAGATCAACGCTCGTGCAGTTTATAGTTCAAAGTGCAAACAAAAGATACGGTATACAGCCAAACACTAATTTAAGTGCACACATAAAACTCGAAAACTAATTTTTTTTTTTTTTTTTCAAAATAAGCCCCCGCATACTAATTTGTTCTAAATCCATGGACTTTTAGTATTTTGACTGTAGCTGTGAATGGTCAAGTCTTGACTGCCCCTACGACTAAGTGTCAAAATGTGCGCGCTTCTCCCAGATTTGATCGGCAAAAGAGAGAAAAAAAAAAAAAAAAAGACGACCCATCGGCCACGATCCGCTATACTTTTGGGAAACATCCGAATTTGGACTGTGTCTGGTGCTATGTTTGTTTAAACTTGAGACACTTGAATAATTGCAATTATTTTTCAAGTCACAAAATGATAATATTGTTTGGCGGTGAAACAACTCATGGATAGCATGGCGGGAAAAATGGCTATTGGCATCCTACATAGCACATCGGTGCTTTTTTTTTTTTTCCTTCCCAATTTAGCCTGGCGGCAAATTAACATTGTCTCTATGTCTTGTGTAAAATGAGTTAATTAAAGAATTGAGCAAATCTTCATTAGTGCTCTCATTAAAAATCTTTATGCAAGTCGTATTCTGATTTCCCAGTTGTAATTGCGACTCCAACGCCGAGAGGATTGGCATCAATTAATTTATCTTCGGGCATGCGTGTTAATATTTTCTATCTATCTATAATTATTTAGTTTGATAAAGTGTGCGCTTATGCAAGCACACAGAAAGACAACTCTCTAGTTAAGCACAAAAGCGACCCTGTCTATTGATATAACCCAAGAACGTCACTCTTCCAAAAATCAAGATTTTTTCCAGCATCTACTTTTTCAAGGCTCACAAACACGGTTTTTTTTTGAGCTCAGGAACTTCAATCCATGACAAACCAGGCAGCATCCTAACACCTTTGCATAGCAGTAGGGCTTGAAGCACGGGTAGCTGGCTTGGGTAAAATAAATTAAAATTTTTGATTCAACTACAAATCCTTTTAGAAGGTTTACAATTTGTGTTTAATCCAGACTAAATTGTGTTATTAGGAAGAAACTCGTTACCTGGTTATGATAGTTAAAGCGGGTGTTTCAAAATTTATTCTAAAATAAAATTTATGCCTTATGATTTTAACATTTTGGTTTTTAAGCTTCAAAGTTTATTTCCCGTGATTTATTTTTAAACCTTGGACGTTAGAACTTAATTTTTGGCGATTTCAATAACCTCTGTTTCCAAAACTCCAAAGATCAAATCCAAATTTAATCGGAGTTCACATTTTTCTTCTTTATGTGCAATTCATCATTTTGGTACTTCTTGAAGCAACCCTCCACTCGCTAAGAAAGACAGATTTAAGATCATTTCACGCATACAGCCATACCATACTCACAATGTCTTTTGGCGACAATACTTTACAATTGGTAAGTTTTTTTTTTTGACACCGATTGAGGCATTGCCACCTTTTGCCGTGATAACTAGTTACTGACAGTTTGGGTGATGACCATTTTTTAATATATTTTTAGGAGGAGCCATTACTACGCGTCTCGTTTGAGTCAATGCGCAAAACATTCAAATCAACACAGAGGCATTTGGAGCGCAACATTGAGCAGTTTCGGGCCGGCACGCAAGATTTGGTTACTCTGGCAGATAACATCCCGAGCCCTGCCGCCGCCGCAACTGCGGGGGACGATGACAGCGCAATGGAGATAGATTACGATGGCCGCGAGGCTGCGCAGGCGCTAAGCCAGATAGATGGTATGATTGGGCGGGTACAGGGTCTAAAGCGCAAAATGTCGAGCCTGCGGAGCGAGCACGAGGAAAACGTGGATAAGGCGCGGGCCCGAATTGAGTTCTTGTCGCAGTTGTACGACCCTTCTGTACGCGATGTTGACTCAGAAAAGTTTAAGGACTGGTCGCGCACGCGGCTAGATATGCTGCTTGTTGACTACTGTCTGCGCAACGGGCAGCCCAACACAGCGGTGCATCTCGCCACTACCCGCGGCATTGAGAAACTAGTCGATATCAAAGAGCTGCAGCAATGCAACGAAATTGAGTTGTCGCTTCGGACAGAGCACAAGATTGCCAAGTGTCAGGCCTGGTGCGCAGAAAATCGACAATTTTTAAAGAAAACTCGCAGCAACCTGGAGTTTCAGATCAAGTTTCAGCATTATATCGAGCTGGTCCGTGAGGGGAAACCGGCAGAGGCCATACAGTACTATCGCCAGAACCTGATCAAAAACGCAGACACCAAGTTTGATCTAATGATGCGCGCTTCCGGACTATTGGCATTCCGGTCGGCGAAAGACAGTGAGCCTTATAACGATCTTTACTCACCGGGACGCTGGGATGAGCTCGCGGACATGTTTGTGCAGACATTCCAGGAATTGCATGGGCTGCCACACCGGTCGCTGTTTTTGCAGTACTTGGCGACGGGCATCACCGCTCTGAAAACGCACTCGTGCGAGGTGCCCAAGGCGGAAGAGATTGAGCTGCAGGCGGCAATGCCACCCAGTTTACACCAGCCGTATAGGCGCAACCACCGCGTTGACCTGACGCGCGGCTACATGTGTCCGGTGTGCTCTGTGGAGCTGCGTAATATTGCGCAGCCGTTGCCTTACGCACTACATCATCACTCGCACTTGGATGCAGATCCCGTTATGCTACCCAATAGCCGCATCTACGGCAAAGCTAAGCTTGAGGACTATGCAAAGAAAGCAGGCATCCCGGCGACTAAGATTATGGATCCTGTGACACGCGAGATTTTCGATGATTTCAGCGCTACAAAGGTGTTTCCTACGTAAAAGGCGTTATATTATGGACTGTATAGTGGGTTGGCATCAGGGATGGATAGTAATGTGTAATGTGTTTTTTTTTTTTTTTTGTCTGTTTTTATGTTTACGATAAATTGATTTTGTGGTTTTTATAGGACGTATGTTAAATGTGAGATTTTCAACCATGATAGATTTAGTGGTATTTTTTTTATATTTTTAAGGTCGGCATTACTAGGCCTAAATTTTCTAAAAACTAAATTTCTGTTGTTCAAAGAAGCTTGTTTTTGTCAATTGGACCTTTTTTGTGCGGTGGGTAAATACCAAGAGCATACCAAATCACTCGACTTGATAAAACACAACTTGAGCGACCTTTTTTTGAAACGAAAAACAAAATTTTTTTACATTTGATTTGATGAAAGTAGAGAAAATTTAAAATTCTTCAAAGATAGTTAAAAAGAAAAAAAAAAAAGGGTTTCTCAGACGACTGCTTGAAGTCTATCATTTGCACATTTCAGTGTAGTTTTAATTCAGTGCTATGAAATGCAGTTCTCACAAGTCGAGATGGTTGTTTTTGCTACTTACAAGAGTTTGGTTGAATGAGCGAGAACAAATTAGGATTTCACAAAACCAGCAGTAGCCAAAGCCTAGTACACATATCGCAGTAGATTTGAATGCATAAGACAGTTTTTTTTTTTTGAAAAAATAATTATCTTGGACAAGTACACTTATCTTTTAACTAAACTGCAAAAAAAAAGTATTGAGTGGATTTTTTTTAAATTTCAATCCTCAAAGTCTGAGAAATAGACTTACAACAAAAAAGGGCCTAAAGTGATGTAAATTTTTTTTT
The DNA here is from genome assembly GCA_030463015.1 of Geotrichum citri-aurantii. NCBI lineage: Eukaryota > Fungi > Ascomycota > Dipodascomycetes > Dipodascales > Dipodascaceae > Geotrichum > Geotrichum citri-aurantii. The sequence goes on from JAKVQX010000828.1 coordinate 4,089, forward strand.
AACAATTTCGGGAATAGACTTGGTTCTCGTATTTTTTTAATTTTTTAAAAGATGGATAACTACCAGGACAAGAACGGTGAATAAATTAACTATAGACTGCTATCAACCGCTACTGCAGACAAATGTGTAAATGGATCTTTTGGTACTGCCTTAAGCTAAATTTTTAAATACTATACAGTCTAATACGTGTATGTAGATGCTTGATGTTTAATTCTATAAGAAAACCTTGTTATCATTCAAAGGGGAAAAATTAGTAAATTATTGAGTGCGTTAACTTTTAATTTAAACCATGTAACCAAAAAAAAAAAAACTATTACAAGTATTCAAATGCAAAGTTTGGCAGTTCAGATTTTTAGAACTGTTTTAACGACATTAAGTTAAAATTAATAATTAAAATGCAAGGTAAAGAACCTGGCCCTAGCCAAAAGAAAACTTTTAACTGAAAAGCAAGGTTTTTATTTCAATATTAATTTAATAATTAAATGTGCCAAAAATTAAATTTTTTTACGGAGAATTGATGCTGAAAAGTACTCCACATTATCAAGGGTCTACAGCTTTACAATGGGGATCTTATTACCATGATTGAAATGATTAATATCAAAAAATCTGGTTTTGTAAACTTTTTTTCTTGAAATTTTTTTTGATTTTTCTTTTATTTATGTTTTTTGTTATGATATTGAAAACTGATAACAGCTTGATGAAACAATTTGTTTTTAAAAATTACTCGTTCTTTTCTTAAACAAAAATCTTGTTAAACACAGACCTCCCTTGAAAAAAGGAAACATTTTAAAAAAAAAAAAAAAAAAACTAACTAGCAGGTTATTGACACATTGCATAACCATTCAGGGATTCTTTTCAGGGAATAGTAATATTGTATCATTTAACATTAGCATTTTCAAATCAAAGTTAATAAATTTTTTAAGTACTTCTATCACATTTTATCTCGGCAGTGTCCACAGATCCTGTCCTCTTTGCGTACTAACCCGAATGATAACGTCAAAGACAGATCCAGACATTTAAAAATATTTACTATCTCTATATGAAATCTAATGGTATAACTTATAGTGTTTTTATTTTTTTTCTTCATCCTACGTCCATGGCACTGCATTTCATTAGCTAGTTCCGTTTAATGAAAATTTCACAATTTGCCACGGATTTTTTTGGACTTATTAAATGAAAAAAATTACGCACAAACACACTTTTAATTTTTTTTTTGGAATAACTAAGTACGTTCCAGTCTGCTGTTAGAATGAAACAGACAATCAATCCCCAGAAAACAAATAAGTCTATTGTTTAATCTGTTAATTGTCTTCGTAAATAAATTTTTTGATAAAGTAAGTCTATATAAATACACAAAAAATCCCTGTAGACTCATATTTATGTAAATTTCAACTAATAATTCTACATCATCTATAGTTTTCCATGTTAGACCATAGCCGTTCCATAACCCCCGTCGTCGCCGGTGCGTCGTTTCCCTGTCTGCACTCAAATAATGACTACACACATCAGAACAATCAACACACTTTCCCCTCCAAAAAGTTACCAAAGCTGCGAGCTTTCTGGCACAGCCTGCACACGCGCCGACGGTCACCTCCGCCAACCACAACTGCCACTGACGCCCTTAACAGCCAAACCAATAACTCGTGTTGCGTCTCTACCACCACCACCAGTCGCTGCAGCAGCGGAAACCTGCCGCTGTATTTTGCCGATGGCGAGCACGTTAAGTGCAACTGCCGCCAATTCTGGCAAAAGCTCGACATCATTATTTCTCGCTCGCATCTTATGGGCCGCACTCACGTTCAGCAACGACGAGAAATTGAGGAGATCAACAACTACAGTCGACAAAGCCTAGGCCTGTATCTATCATCCAAAAAAGGCTACCGCAACAGACACTGCAGTGACAACAGCAGTAGCGTGTTAAAGGGGCCGCTCACGCCAGCTATGCCGTCGCCGACGGGTACAGTTCACACGACCAGCACGGACGGCGACGACAGCACCATATTTACCCCAGCCTCCGTGCGCAGACGTTCCGCTTCTACTTCAAGTCTAAGCTCCATAGATACCACAAGTAGCTTCCATAGCTTTTCGACTGGCTTTAGCAAAAGTATCAAAAGCTACGTTGTTTAGTTTAGGACTAACCTATAAACACTTATCAACAAAATACCCCTCTACTTTTCTTATCACAAACAGTAGCTGTAAAAATTGACATACTGAGTTAAAATCCAAAAAAAATCAATTTAAAAAAAACAGAAAGAAAAACCAAGAATAAACAAATATAAATTTAAGTACGTTTTTTGAAGCTCATGCAAGAACGGTAGACTCGGGCACGGGCGCCTCATTTTGCTCCTCTTCAGGCTCCTCTTCTTCCGTTTGCAGCAGCTTGTCGAGCGTCTCAAAGATTTGCTTGTCTTGCGTCGACAGTGACCCGGGCTGTTTGTCCTCAGCATCCGTCCGCGACTGCATCCAGAAAAACTCGCGTCTATCCGAGCTCAGGAACTTGAGCGCAAACACGCGGCCAGTCGTGCACTGCTTGACGTGCACCCACACAGCGTCGCCAGGGAAAAGCACGTAGGTGTCAAACGGCACAAAGTCTGGGGGCGGCTGGAAGCCCTCGCGCGGCTCCCACGTAAAGTAGAGAAACGGCTCGCCGGGCTCCTTTGTCACGGTGATCTTGCCGGGTCCGGGCTTGCATGTCACGGTCTTGGAGGCTTCGGGATCAAACAACGCGTAACCCGCGTTGAAGCTAAGGATAGTTTCGCTTGACATTGTTGTGAATTATGTTGATATCAATTGAATGCGGGACTGCGGGGAGGAAGTGGCAAATTTAGTTTGGAGCCAAAGGTTGTGATGGGTGTGGTTGCTGGTGGTCAAAGCAATGCTGCAAGATCAAGAAAATAAGTCCTTTTTGGATGGCAACTGGCTTAGTTGAAGAAATGGAAACAATCACAAAAATTAAAAAAAGGTGTGTGTGAACCTCATAACTAAATGTTGTGTGCCTGACAAATACAAGTTTCATTGGTTACCCTGTTTAAACCACAAATTGTTGTTTCCTGGTCAAGAAACACACATACAAACACAAATACAAACAAACACAGACAATAACACATTTTTAATTTTTCAAGAGTGAGAGAGAAAAAAAATAAAAAGCGACGTTTTTAGCTCATCATCAAATCACCAAAGCTCTTTCTCTTTCCAAACAAAATTTTAACACACTCTTCAACACACACACGTGCAATGGCTTCCTTCCCGCCAATTGACATTCTACCGCTCGTCAACCGCATTGCGGCGATTCTGCGGGAACGTAACCAAACTATCACCATCTCGGAGTCAGTATGTAGAACTTTATCCATTAATGTGTAACTGGACTATCATCCGCATCATCAACAAGCTCGGTTCTATATAATTTTTGATTTCATCTCTCAAAACACTTTTATTTGTAGTTTTATTCATTTACTTATTCTACAAGTTCTCAAAGCTGTTTATATTTGCTTGATGCTGTCTTCTGGTGATTTCACAGTTTTATTTTGTGAAAAATTTTACGATTGCGCATTGCTAACTTAACAGGCATGTGGCGGCCTGATATCGTCTTACCTGGTGTCAGTTCCTGGTGCGTCTGAGTACTACCACGGTGGCACGCTCACATACTCTCTCAAGTCGCGACTGAAGCTCAGCGGCTGGTCACAGGAAGACATCAACACATACACGTAAGTCCTCCCATTTCCTACTTACTACACCAAATGTGCCCATACTAACTTTTTTTTTTTTTTTTTTTTTTTTTTTTTTTTGCAGTGGCCCAAGTGAAGATGTTGCGCTCCGGTTGGCCCGTAACCTTAAACTTGAGCTGGGGAGCACCTATACGCTGTCTGAGACCGGCTGGGCCGGACCTACTGGGAGCAGCGGTAGCGACAGTTCCAACGTGGGTACCGTTTTTTTTGCTATCGTTAGCCCCACTACTCAGACCGCTGTGCGCAAGGTTCTTGGTGATAATGTTAACCCCGAGGACCGTGCGGGAAACATGGCCAAGTTTGCTAAACTTGCGCTTGAGTTTCTGTTAGAGGTGTTGGATAAGGCTGAGTAATTGTGTTGCCAATTTCATAGAGTTAACTCTAAATTTACGTATGTGTATGTCTGTGTTTTCACCGGAAATAACAGCTTACCCGTCGACAGCAGAGCAGAGCCGCCATTTTCAGCTTACATGCTAAAAATTAGCGAGATCCGGTTTTGGTTACCGGTCCAGATTTTACAGGGAGAGACTGAACAATCAGCAGTCAATTTTTTTTGATTATTTTCATCGTTTTTTAAATCTTCTGGAAACGTTTGATTTTGTGTACAGTAGTTTATTTCATGACTTTATTTTTTTTCTTCTTCGGCGTGGCTTGTAACTCTCCACTTTTAACAGTATATTTACCACAACTACCTTGAAATTGTTCTTTTTATTAAAAGATGAAAGAAAAAAAGGCTCTTGCTATTGAGTTGATTTCACAAGCCCTGTTACCTTTTAGTATGGATGATCATAATACCACCCTTAAATTACTGATCTGGTTAATGAGATTTAATTGATTTAGACTGTGCCGTTGAAACCAGACAGACAGAATACCGTTCAAACCCACGAGACGCCGATTTAAAAGTATTATAGTCCCAAATAACATATGAAAATGAAACACAATTGGCTTTAAAAGCTAACAATGATGTTTGTAAGCGGCCTAATTTTTGTTGTTATGGAAATGTTTAAATAAAAATGGCTCCTTTCTTAGAAATGTCTGAATAGATTTTGGCAAGGTTTTTGATAAATTGATGAAATTGATGAATTGAAAAAATTGGGTTGTTTTGAAAGCGCAACTAGAAAATCAAAAAAAAAAATTGAATCCCTAAAAAGTTAACGGATGTATTTGGGTCTCAATATTGAAACCTTTGACACAGCCTATCACACTAGCGTAGCTTTTGAAGACCTTAAGGAACGTTTTCTCGAAAATGAGACCACTTGTACGCTAAAAAAAAAAAAAAAAGCTAAAATAAAGGAAAACGTAACAATCTGAAAAAAAAAGTGTTTTAACTTTACTAGAACTTAGACTGCTAGCTCATTTGGTAATAATAGCTATTGAAAACTTGAAAACAATTGATTTTTTAAAGTTGTTTGTGATCCGCAAACAGGCTGAAAATTTTTGGCAGGTAGTGGTGTTTTAAACACTAACATTATCATTTATTATTGGTAATTCAATACTCACTACTAAAATCTTAACTGAAAATGTCAGCGAAAATGATAGATTGTGATAACTTTAGTGTCAATCTCTACACGTTACACAGAAAAGTAAATTGTGCCAGTAAATCAAAAAATTTAAATAAGATCATATCATATGCTTTGAAAGAGAAAGCTCAATTCGCGTCTACCACTTTTTTTTTTTTTTCCAAGACCAAGCTAATAATGGCACCCAAAAACAAGTGATTGTTTAGAATCAATATCTCTCTTGACGACATTGTGGAGCAATTATTGAATCTTTTCGGACTCAATAAGTTTTTTTTTTGCAATTTTGACGATAACTCTGTTGCATTTAAAGTAAACCATGACCTAAAATTTCTTTGACAAATTTAATCTAGAAATTACTTTAGATCAAAACCATTTTATTGTTGATTTGGAGACCAGTAGACTGCACTAATTTAAAGACAGGTCATTCTATTATTACAATCAAGTGTGTAAGCTGAAGTTCCCCTGAAACTTATCTTTAAAATGTTTAATACACATTTCAATCATTTGTATCATTGTTAGTTGATTAAAATTCATCTACAACAAGTGGTTTTTTTTGAAAAAAAATTTTGTTACTTGAGCATCAAAAGAATCATTTGATTTATTCAAAGTAATCAGTTAATACTTTTTTAACACAATCAGGTGAGCTTATTGTATGTTTTTGCTCAGCAATTTTGCATTTAAGATACGTTCCAACCATTACTTTTTCCGTATAAAATAATGGAGGAGGACAATTCAATATCAAATACTGTCACTTAGATTTAAGATCACGGGTTAAGATTTGTGGCAAATTTTTCATATTTGTGCCAAGTTATTAGACAGGTGTATGTGTGATACAGCCTCCTCGGATTCAAAAGGGGACTGAAATGTTTATAATAAATTTTTGACAATAGGACCTTTTAATCCGGCGCCATCGAATGCTGATACTACTTGTGCGCGTTGAGAGCGCTACTTTG
>JAKVQX010000829.1:0-10280 GCA_030463015.1 Geotrichum citri-aurantii
TAATTCAAGGTAAGGGTAAAAGTTGGGACTTTCACACGAAATATTTTTTTTTTTTTTTTTTCGTTTTTTTTTTTTTTTTTTACTTTTTTTTTGGTTTGTGTCCACGCCGCATGTCTTTTTTTTTCTGGGGGAGAGTGAAACAAAACCCACCAGAACTTGAAAAAAAAATACATAAACACACACATTTTCCTAAAAAAAAAAAGAAGAAGACAAAAAATAATGCTCAATTTTCAATAGTAAAAAATTTTAATTGACTCCATCTAAACTATGAAATGGAAGTACCAAAAACACACAACACAATTTTGGCTTTCACCCGTGTGAAAGCATTCTATTGTAATTCTACTTGTGTGTTAATTCAGCTGTTGATAATAGGGAAATAAATTTAAATTAAAAAACATAAAAAAATTATTTAAATTTTTTAATTGAAAAATTCAACTTAGTTTAATTTTTTTCTTTTCTTTTTTTGAGCAATTTTAAGCTCTTTTAAACTTGAGAGTGGTTTTGTGAGCCGCTATATCGAAAATACCACAAACCTAAATCTGTATCATTTCCTTCCATTTATTTCAGTAGTTTAAACACTTCTTCTTTTTTTTTTTTTTTTTCCATGAATCGCAAACAAAAAGGATCTTATTCCATTTTTATTATTTTTCTAGTTTCTTGATAGAAATACAAAAATAAAAAGCGAGATTTTTGAATTGAAAAAACTTAACGGTAGGAGCTTTGTGATGAAAAAAAAAAAAATTATATTTGGGTGAAACCGCGCGCTAGGGAGTAAAAACTCACACAAAATCTATTATAAGTTTTAAAAACATTGACCAAACTTCTATTTTTGTATGCCACAAAAAAATTCTCATGGAGGTTTCACTTTTTTTAAATGTTGATAATATAATAAATAGTTGGTATTCGGTTTGCTGTATTGTCATACATTTTAATACTTTATGCATATTTTGTGTATTTTGCGTAGTAAACGAGTTATTTTTGCTTCTTATGCACTCTCAAACAACACAAAGCTAAAGTCATGAAGATAATAAATCATCTATAATTGAAATTATACAATATAAACACAATTTAAACCAAAAGTAAAAAGAAGTTCTTGTGCTTTAAATACTTGGTAAAAATGTATCATGTTTTGACAAAGTTTTTTCTTCTTGCCTAGAGCCCACCACTTCGTCTCAATTCAAAAAAAAAAAAAAAAAACGGGTGTTGATAAAATTATTAAGTTATGGTTCATTGTAGCTTTGGATTGCTCAATTTACTTATTTTCTTATTTCTTTAATTTTTATAGAGCTTTGCTCAGATTCAAATAACGCCAGTTATCTGGGTAAAGTTTTTTATTTCATCTTAGCATCTTGGTGCGGTACTTGAACAAGATGTTTTTCAAAATCCGTAATAACGTAGTGTTTTTTAGTTTCTTTTTTTCCCTACTAGACGTGTGTTTGATCAAACCAGGACAATAGCCAATCTTTTTTTTCAAATAAAGTCGCGCCGATGATACAATTCTACTGGTATCAATACCGGTTAACACAAAAAGCACTCAAGCACATGTACAAAGCATTTGAAAGAAGGCAAACAAAAGAAAAAACAGTTTTAAAAATTCAATGTATTTTTTTTTTTCCCTTTGTGGCCATTGAGATTGCCAGTGACTTGTTCATACTAGTTGACCGCCAGAGTTCTATCTCAACTTGAATTCCAATTTTGTGATTCTGGCCTTTTTGGTGTCGCGATATATGTCTTGAGGAAAAAGACAAAAAAAACATTGCCTTTTGAATTTGAAACATCTATCAAAGATAGAGTCTTGGTTTAATGACCACAAGCAGTCTTGACAGGTCCTAAATACAGCGAGGTCGAGCTACTGAAGAGCATATAAAGCATTTTTAAAAGATGTAAATAGTAGAATTAGCAAATGTATGTGACACGGCTGATGTAAATAAATCTACAATCAGAGGTACCTTTTATTTATTTTTTTGGTTTGTTGAGATTAGGATTTAACAGGAAAAAACTATTCAAGCCATTGAATTAGTTAAAACCTTAATTTCTTTAAAAAAACATTTCTTTTTTCTTTTCTCTCTCAACGTTTTTTTTCCATGCTGGACCAAAAAACCTTTTTTTTTGCTTTTTACAATCAACCTAATCCATCAGACACATGTACCTGTTAATTGCTAGCTTGAGTAAATGTTCCAAACAATAGCTTGATAATTAACTCAGGCTCGGTTTTAGATTGAAAGTTTCACAGACAACGGAACAATTTCAGCTGTATTTAATTTTTTTGGCTTGGGAATAAGCTTTTTACTATCCGCTAAACATTTCTACCCAAGTGTTGACCAGGTTCATATAACTAAACCACTCAGGCTCAATTCTTTAACCGTCTAGTTTTTAGTGGGCTTTGGTCAACCTCTTTCTAACTACATAGTACAACGACTTGAGGATTTCCTTGAAAATCATTGGCCGTTTCAATTTTTTTCAAGGACGCTCAGCACAATAATCTTGGTAAAAGAGAAGAATTCGGTTCTAGATTTTTTGAGTTAGGATGAATTCATCTGACATTCTCAACCCGCATCATATTGCATCAACAGTTTTTTTTTGTCCATGACGGTCTGAAATCCTAAGCTTTTCACAGTTGTTGAGATTTTCTTTTAACTTATCTAAACAAAGTAGATCTTAGAACCTTGGTATTTTTTTTTAAAAGGTTAACGTAAGTATGGTCTCTCTTTCAGAAATCAAGAACTGAATCGATTTCAGGTTTTGGAAATTACCTCTTTTAAATAAAAAATGCTTTCGATAAAAAAGATCAATTTATGGTAAAAAATAAAACTTTTACTAAAAAATACAAATTGAAATTTTTGTAATAATTGATAATAAACTTGTTTCTTTTTGAAGTCAAGAGTTTTCTGTTATGGGGAACATGGCTGGTTGTAGGGGCAGGGAGCGCGCGTGTATGTAGGTTGACTTATTTCTTTTTTAAAAATTGAAACATTGCACAGGCCTTTGATGCAAAGAGTATTATGATTTTTTAACGATGCATCATCTATAGTTTTGTTTTCACTTCAGACAAAAACAAAAGAACAAACATATCGACAATCTTAAATTTTTACAAAGAGCCATTGTTATCCTTAGTTTCAAAAATAAATGGTACATGAGCCCCCTTAAAGTGTATCACCCGAATATTTCCACTTGTACATAGTTAGTAAACTTTGCTCAAAATACAAGTTTTTTTTGTTATCATTAGATAAAAAGCGTTTGTGTTAAAATTAACTGTAAATCAAAAATTATGTACCGGAAAACAAAAATTAAAATACTCACATGAAAAAACAACAAAAAACTTTAATTTTTTTTTTTTTCAAAACCAAGCTAACACAATCATCATTTAGGTTATTTTAAGAGTAAAAAAAAAGATATTTGCTTACTTTATTACCACCAACGTGTCTAAGCACGAATGCCATGTGAACCTTTTAACGGTCATGTACTTGCATGGTTAACCCCTCCAGATTTTATTTGATGCACCATAATCTCAGAGAACCCTTCCACCCCTGGAACTATATGACACCAAATCAAACATCAAGGCTAAAGAGTTGCTTAAAGACGTGCAAAATATAATTATACTACCACAAAACTGAAACCAAATTTTAATAGCTTTGTATGATCTTAGTATCAATCATTAAACTTTGTTAATCTCACAGCCCTGAATTTATATTCAAAAAAAATCACTGTTGAAGCATTTACTGACAACAAAACAGTAGCCATAATTGCACAAATGCCAAATCTGTCCCAATTGTTGTTTCAAAATTGAAAACCATCAGTTGAAAAAGCAACCGATCCGTTTATCACAAGTTGCAATTTTACTCTGTGTAGGTACACCCAGGCGTTTTACAAGTTTTTGAGCAGTTTTAACTATATCACGTTAAGACCTATGAAAAGAAAAGGTGATAAAAAAACCGCATACTGAACAGCTTACGACTACCATTGACATGCAGTTGCAATTTCGAACCATGAAAATACGATTTTCACATTTAACGTGTGTTCAAAATAATCTATAATAGCGCCTTCTTTAGTTAAATCTACCTTTCATCTAGTATGTATTTTCTGATCATCACATATACCAGATTTTTTAGATAACCCGGCACCGGTTGACACGTGCTCCGTGCCCGAAATAAATTTCACTTTTCTTTTGCGGTCATATTCAACAGTTTGTTTGACTCGTAGAGAACCGGATGAGCGACACATTTCTAACCCAGCTTGCTAACAATGACTTTGAACTAAATGGCACATTAAAAAAGAAATGTTGCCATAGCGATTAACCACAAAGTGGCAAAAGTTTTACTTGTTTTGGCAACAGTCTGCGAGCTGTTACCTTTTTAAAGCAACAATTTTAATCAATTAGCCCCAACCCTTAACCAATAATGCAGTCTCTAGCCAATAATAATGCAGACGAAACCTTTCTTTTTTAGGTTTTGCTTTTTTTTCCTTCAATTTATTGAAATTATTTTTCTTTTTAAATTCTTGTCTTTTTTTTTTTTTTCTTTTCTTTCTTCTTTCTTTTTTTTACGAAAAAAAAACAAAAAAAAAAGAAAAAAAAAGTTACATCCCTCACACATCTTTTGTTTCTTCTTCTTCTTTTACTACTTTTTACCAACCACAGAACCCTTTTCTGTCCATAAAAAATTTAGTAACAAGCAAACTTAAAAATTTTCTACCTCCAATTCAAACATTACTTTTTTTTAATATTATTTTTTTTTTATTTTTAATAATTTTTAAATTTTTTGATTTTTTTTGATTTTTTTTTCTATCATACAATTTTTTACATTTGGTACCGACCCCTCATCATATCCACGGTTCCCGGTGCTCCATATAAATTCGCGTTTTCACCTGTATCAGACGCGTGTTTTCCTTAAAATTTTTTTTTTTATTTCCGGTCATTAAAACCGCACTTTAAGAAGGTATGTTCTGGTAGCCCAAAACGCGTCGTGTCATAATAGACGCGAAAATTATCAAGTTTCATATGCTAACAGCGTGTCCATTCGTAGTATCCATCTCGTCCACACTCTCTCCATGTACTACAATAATCGCACAGGCGTTTATGGAGGCCAGCAAGGCCAGCAGTCACAGCAGACTCAGCAAAGTCATCAGGCGTGGCAACAGCAGCAGCAACAACAGCCGCAGAAGCAGACCGCGGCGCAAGCTTACACTGCGCAACAACGTGCTGGAATGGCTGCTACTGGGACCGCTGCGTCAGGCTACACCATGCCTATGTATGGCCAGCCCTCGCAGCAGCAGCAACAACAGTTCCAATATCAATACCCTCAATATAACACGCGTGTTGCTCAGCAGACCGTGCCCCAGAGTAGTGTAGCTGCAGGCTACCAACGGTCCCCGTACTACGGATACCCGGGCTACATGCAAGCTCAGACTGCGGTTCCAGGCATGAGTGCTACCGCTGTTCCTCAGTATCTTCAGCAGCAGCAGACAACGTCTCTTCAGGCTCAGCAGGCTCAGCAAGCTCAGCAGGCCCAACAAATGCAGCAGTATCAGTCCAAACTGAAACAGCAGCAAGCTGCAAGACAGACTCAAACTGACTCAACCGCCGCGACTGGTGCCAACACTGGTACTTCTTCAAGCGCGTCAACTACCAGCACTTCTGCCTCTCAATATTCTGCTACCCCTGCAAGCCAGTACGGTCAGACTGCGAAGACTGCTTCTAGTACTGCCTCTAGCCCATATGGTCAGACTGCGAAGACTGCGACCAATAAATATGGACAGACCGCCGCGAAGACTACTACTGCCTCTCAGTATGGTCAGATTTCTGGTAATACTACTGCCAGTCAGTATGGTCAGACCTCGGCCAAGACTTCTAACCACTATCAGCAGTCAACTGCCAGCCCAGCTACAAATCAATATGGACAGACTGCGGCAAAGACAGCCACAAGCCAGTACCAGAGCGGCACCTCTACGGCCAACCAATACGGCCAGACTGCCGCTAGCACAGCGACTGGTCAATACCAGACTGGTGCCACTGGCTCTAACTTCCAGGCAGCTTCCATCACAGGAGCTAACCAATACGGATCCAACACTGGTTTGAACCAATTCTCGACCGGCTCCACTACAAGCACGAACCAGTATCAAACTGGGTCTAGTAGTGCGGGTCAGTACCAAAACGCGTCATCTACTGGCACGAGCCCATATCAAAACACATCTAATTCCGCGTCTAGCCATTACCAGCAGCCAGCGTCGTCTACCGCTAACCAATACCAAAAAACAGCCGCAGGTACTGCTCAGACTGCACCACAAACTGCCACAAACAAGTCTGCGGCTTCTCACTCCACTGGAACTTCGACCACTGGGTCCCAGTATGGAACTTATGCTAACAGCTATAACAACTCGCACTATCCTTACACCCAATACCAAACCTCACAGTCTGCGCGAACTGCTCGTGCATCGACTACCAGCACGTCCACCGACGCGTCAAATACCCAGCAGAAGGCCAGCCAGACCCAAGCTCAGGCGCGCCAGCCTTACTCAGCCGGTACTTCATCCTCTGGCTACTCGCTGCCCCTGCCTTCTCAAAATTCTTACACTGCATCTCAACAAAACAGAACGTTGTCGCAGGACCAAATTAGTCAACAACACAGCTACTACGAGTACCAGCTTCAACAGCAACAACGCCAGCAGCAGCAGCAACAACAACAACAGAAGCAGCAGCCCCAGTTGATTCCTCAGAAGTCCCAGACGACTACTCAGACTGGCAAGGCTAGTACTCCTAAGCAAACTGCACAGACTGCCAAGTACCAGACTTCTAGCCAAAACGCCTACGCTGCCAATGCTTCTGCGTCCACTGCGTCGACTGCTTCTGCTGCTACCAACAGTATTGGAAATAATTCTAGTAACAACACATCGGCACAGACCTATGACCAGTACAAGTATTCGAACACGCAGCAGCCATCTACGTATCCTTATGCATTCCCATATTTGGCTGATGCTCAACAGCAGCAGCAAAACGGCGGCTCAAAGGCCCAGACAAAGACTTCTTCTTCTACTGCCTACCAGAACCAGTTGTCTTCTGGTTCTACAGTGGCTCCTAATCACTATAATCTCTCGCAGTACAACTCTGCGTACTCACAGACGGTTCAGAATGCGCAGACCGGTTCTCAAACTAGCCCGACCCCACAGGCTTCGCAGAGTGCACAGACAGCACAGGCTTCACAGACGACACAAAAGTCGCAACAACTCACTCCTCAACAGCTTCAGAAACAGCAGCAACAACAACAGAGACTGCAACAGTACCAGGCCCAAGCTCAACAACAACAACAACAGCAACAGCAGCAGATTCAGACTCAACAGGCGACCTCTAAACAGACGAAGGCAGCAGCAGGTAAATCTGGTACTACTGGCACTGAGTCTGCTAAACGTGGTAGAAGCACTAACACTCCCCCCAAGCCTCGCAAGAAGCGCAAGTCAGCCAGTGAGAAAATTGCCAAGAACTTTCCCACGCCTGTTGCTCCTGCTAATGCCTCGTCAAATGCTAAAAAAATGATACAGCAGCAACAGCTTGATACCACCAATCAACTGCATCAAGAAATTGAAGCCGCGGCAACGTTGATTCAGACCCCTAATGAGACTGATGCTAAGCCCAAGGTTGGATCAACTAATGTTGACCATTTGATGTTGGTTATTCAGGCTCGCAACTTGCACAAAGAAAAGTTTGCCAAGGGTGAAATCAACAGCATTGAGAGCGAAAGCCTACTTCCGCCGATTGGTATTCTCAACGGTGGAGTTGGCAGACGCAACAATTCAGCTTCACTGAAATACAAGTGCGATTTCCCAGACTGTAACAAGTCATTTAGCCAAAAGACGCATTTAATAATTCACGGTCGTTCACACACCGGTGACCGCCCGTTTGTATGTTCGTTTGAGGGGTGCAACAAGAGATTCTCGCAAAACGGCAATCTCAAGACGCACGCGCGATCACATACTGGCGAGAGACCGTATATTTGCGAGACATGCCAGAAAACGTTTGCTCAACGTGGTAACTACCGTGCGCACCTGCTGATCCATGAGAAGAATAAGCCGTTTGAGTGTCGTCTAGAGAACTGCGATAAGAAGTTTTCGCAGTTGGGCAACCTCAAGGCTCACCAAAACAAGTTTCATAGTGATGCAATCAACCAGTTGATGCACAAGTTTCGGTTCTATGGCACGACAAACTTTGATGGAACCAGTGTCACTGCCGATGAGTTAGAGCTATTCAAGTACTTTTCAGATCTGTACAAGAACTCGAACCGCGGCATCAAGGGTCGTGGAAAGGGCAACACTATCATGAAGGCGTCGCAATCACCTGCAGCTATGGACACCAAGAAACTTGATGGTGTTAGTAACCAGTCGTCGCAAACGGGCCAGACGAGAGCTGAATTGACCCAGGTTCAGCAGCAGCCGGCTTCGGCCCAAACGACACAGCAGCAGGTGCAATCGGCATCGGGCGGCAATGGATTGGATAGTCTCACGGCTCAAAGTGCAAGTGATTACGGGCGAACTATCCAACAACAGCAGCAGCAGCAACAGCAGCAGCGCGTTAACTTGCACCAATACGCGCAGCAGCCTCAACAACAGCAGGCTAATGTGTACCAGCAGCAGTCGCAACCCCATGCGTACTTTTAACAGGAGTCGCTTGTGGGAGTAAAGAAAGAGAGAAAGAAAGACATGGGTTCGAAATGTATAAAGTAATTTAAAATATCAATATAGTAAATGTGACAAAGCTAATTGTAGAAAAATAGAAGGTAAAAAAGGAATACATTGTTTTGCAAGGGGAAAAAGAGAGAAAAAAAAAAGAAAAGAAAAGATAAGACTAAAAAAAAAATCAACGCATGCAAAGTAAAACTATAAACTATTAAAAAGTCCAACAATGGACCCAACAATCACAACAACGGCTGAACCAAAAAAAAAAAAAAAAACAAAAAAAAAACGATGTTTATACACTCATAAAATAAAGTTGCAGTAAAAAAGAAATGGTGTTGTTATTCAAAAACCAAAAAAACCCAAAAAACCCCAAAAAAAACAAACATAAGAACCTTTTTTTTTTTTCTTTACATTGTAAAGTTTTTTTTTTCCGAGGTTTCTTCTATGCATTTGAAAAAAATAAAAAAAAAAACATAAATTGACGCATTGAAAAAACTACCACCACCATAACCTTTATTTTTTTAATTTTTTTTTTTAATTTTTTTTTTTAATTTTTTTTTTTTACTTTTTTTAACTTGTCTACGGGACCAAGCAGACCCAAAGAAGAAGTAACCCAACGGTTTTAATTTATTATTTTAGCAGCTTTTGTTTCGTCATATATTTAGTTTCTTTTTAATTTTTTTTTCAAGTATAACAAACAATTTAAACAAAAAAAAAAAAAACCAACACCCCCCAAACATTAACCTTAAACGTTTTTGAGCTCTAAGCCCAGATCAGTGAGCAAGTTTTTTTTTTTTTTTTTTGGATTTCTCCTCTCTTTCGCCCTCCATTCTTTTTCTAAAACCTTTTCTGTTATGGTTTTTTTTTTTTTTTTTGAGATTATGTTGACATTTTCATTTCTGGACGGGGACAAAAAAAAAAAATAAAAAAAAAAAAAAGACACAAATAGAACTAGACAACACCTTAAAAAAGAAAAAGAGAAAGTTTTTGGTTAAAACAGCCAAAATAAATTTAAATAATGTATTTCCCCCCTCGACAAAAAAAAAACAAGTAAACAAACTAACAAAAAATTGGTCTAGATAGTTTCTTGGTACTGCTTTTGGCAGTGCTTTAGCTTGATTTACCTAACGGTCAATTCTGTAAATTCTTATTTTTTTAGATCACCATTCTTAAAAACAAAAAAAAAAAACCTTCCGGCTTTTCAGAATCTGCTGTGAGCAATATAAAGAACATCTAAAGTGTTGGTGAGGTTTTAGTGTACAAAATGGTATGGTATAACAATGAGCTCTCGACTATTTCGTAACACGCCCATAAGCTTATAAATTTTTTTTGGTGATGACACAGACATAATTCTTGCAGTTGATAAATTCAGCTATCTGTATTTGTAATTCTCAAAAACACCTTTTTTTCCTTTTTGCGGTACGCCATGTTTGTGTTTGTGAGCGTGGACTTGTGGTACTTGTAGTAGAAGTCCCATTTCGATATTTCATAATTTAAAAACAGTATTAATGTAGGCTTGCTGGCACTAAAACGACTTTGACAGGGTCTTACACTGACAGAAAAGCAACCAAAAAAAAAAAAAAAAAAAAAAAAAAAAAAAAAAAAAAAAAAAAAAAAAA
>JAKVQX010000082.1:0-37186 GCA_030463015.1 Geotrichum citri-aurantii
TTTTTTTTTTTTTTTTTTTTTTTTTTTTTTTTTTTTTTTTTCATTTTTAATTATTTTAAATTTGTATTAAATTACATTGTATCTAGAGACATGAGCGGATTATTATGGGTGGTCTTTGCGTAGAGGGGGTGGGGTTTCATGGGAGGAAGGGTTGCCGCGCACTTACTCAAGATACAAAGCAGTCTTGGCAGCAGTGATGACAGTGTCAGGAGTAGGGAAAGCAAAGTTCTCAAGCTCAATGGCGTAAGGAGTGGGAACCTCAGCACCAGTGACACGGCCGACGGGAGCATCAAGGTAGTCGAAAGCCTCAGACTCCATGATCTGGGCGCAGATCTCGGAACCAAGACCAAAGGCGGGGAAACCAGCCTCGACGGAGATGATGCGGTTGGTCTTCTTGACCGACTTAATGATGGTGTCCAAATCAAGGGGCTTGATGGAACGCAGGTTAATAACCTCAGCCTCGACATTGTATTCCTTCTTGAGACGGTCAGCAGCCTGCAGCGCAGTCAAGACGTTACGAGAGTGACCAACAATGGTGATGTCCTTACCGGCTCTCTCAATCTTGGCCTGGCCAAAGGGGATGACAAAGTCGGGAGAAAGAGCCTCCTCAGAAAGCTCAAAGCTCTCACCGTAGGAAATCTCATTCTCGAGGAAGATAGTGACGTTAGGGTCACGGATGGAGGCTTTGAGCAGACCACGGTAGTCCTCGGCAGAGTAGGGGGAAACAACCTTAAGACCGGGGATCTGAGCGTACCAACTGGTGTAGTCCTGGGAGTGCTGAGCACCGACACCGGCAGCGGCACCGTTGGGACCACGGAAAGTGACGTTGCAGACCTGGGTACCACCAGACATGTAGTAAGTCTTAGCACCAGAGTTGATGATCTGGTCAATAGACTGCATGGCAAAGTTCATGGTCATGAACTCGCAAATGGGCTTAAGACCAGCGAGGGCAGCACCAACACAAAGACCAGTGAAACCCATTTCAGTGATGGGGGTGTCGATGACTCTGCGTTCACCGAAGCGGTCGAGGAGGCCACGGGAGATCTTGTAAGCACCGTTGTACTGACCGACTTCCTCACCCATGAGAAAAACATCATCATCTCTGTCCATCTCCTCGGCGATAGCAGAGTTGAGAGCATCTCTGACAGTCATCTAAAGCAGGCATGTTAGAAAAATTTTCATTTTTTTTGTTGCTTGTTGACTGATCTATGGATGTAATAAGATGAGGGTTAGGGTGATTTATTTTCTAAACCCCCACCATAAAATGTGTGTACAGGAGAGGGGAGGAAACACACCACCAACCAATCCAACGAGAGCTTCCCCTCCATTGCCCCAAAAAAAAAAAAAAAAAAAAAAAACACAGCACACACATTTGAATATACGCCGTTGAAATTTTTTTCAAATTTTTTTTTAAGGCAACAGAAAAAAAAACCGAATTTTTGCAAACAAACACACAGTTATCCGGGATTAGCAATTTATTGATCAAAAACTTACGGTAACGGGACCACCATTAGAGCTGGCGGGTCTCTTCTGTGAGAAATCGAGGGTTCTGAGGGCGGCCTGGTAACCAATTGAGGGGCTGACGATAGATGAAGCCTTAGGGACCAAGACAGAAGACTTGGGCTTGGAAAGGGTCGAGGCCAGGCGCTTAGCGACGGAGGAGGAGACAGGAGTGAATCTCATGACGACAGTGGGATGGGTGCGGATAGGGTGAGACTTTAAGGTATAGAGAGAATGATGGGAAGAAAGAAAGGAAAAAAAAAAAAGAGAAAAGGAGGGAAAAGAAAGAAAAATAAAAGGAAGAAATAAAAAAATTAATTTTTTTAATAATATGTGGTTAAAAGAAGAAAAAGAAGATTACGGTAGATGTTGGCTACTACTCTTACTGTACTACTGATATTGTTGCACTTGCTATCACTCAAACCACTCATTTACATTCATTTTTTCCATTACCAAGAAAACCCAGAACCAAAAAAGAAATCACAAAGATTCGGAATCAAAAAATGAATTATTGTTCAAGTTCAATAGGAAGAGGAGGTTTTAGATGATGAAAAAAAAGAAAGAAAAAGGAAAAATTAATGTTGGTGATAAGAAACACCAATTTTTCATACAAATGTATGGAAAATAGATGTTTAGGAAAAAAAAAAAAAAACTGACAGAGCCCCTCCTTTTTTTCTGGATTTGATTCAACAAAAACAACAACAGAACTAACAGTACTTAAAATTATGTAATTTTTTTTTTATTCTCATCTTTCTATATTAATAAAAAAAGAAGTAGTTAAACCATCCATTCTTTTTTCTAACCAACAAAAATTTACTGATTTTATTGCTTTCTTTCTTGAAATTTAATCGAGGCTTAATAAATACTATACCCAGATTTGACATCACGAGATTTGTCACTATTCCGTTTTTTTTTTGTTACAAAAAAAATTAGAAATCGAGAAACTTGACGAAAAGGAAATAATAAAAAACAAAAAGCAACAAAATAGAAACAGCCACCTTTGATGGAACTTGTCGTCGGGTGCATAAATACATCACATCGTCATTAGAATGTCAAACACCATTATCATGTGATATAACACATATTTTATAAGCTTTGTGAATTATGCATTGATAAATATACCCATTTGTTAACCAGTTTATGATGATTCTTTATTTACACGTGACTATGCCAAAGGCAGACCAGTTCGATCTTCCAGCTCAAACCCAAATACTCGCGCGATTTTGGCAACGTAGAAGTAGCCAACGTTAATTAGCGATTTTGCAAGACCAGTGCCCTTGCGACGAGCCTTGGCCGTAGCAGACTCGTCTTCAGATGAAGCGTGCAAGTGAGGTCCAGCCTGGTGCATGCTGCTTGTTGGCAAAACGTTATCACTGGCACTTAAACTAATAAACAGAGAAAACGGAACCAGCCACACGCACAGTCCCAGAAACGACGACACCTGTGCAAACGGTGGATGCACTTTTCCTTGGTAGTAGGGATTGGTGTTGTAGATGGCATAGGGCGGTATTGAATTGTCTGTAAAGTATCTGAACCACATGTAGTGATTTAGCACCACACTGACGCAGCTAGTGATAAAAATGCCACTGGAAAGCGAGATGAATGGGAAGCGCTTCAGATTTTGTAGATAAATTAAATTGGCAATGATTGAAAAAACCGTAATCTTGAACGGGAAACCATCAAAAACTAATAGCAGTACGTGGACAGCAATGATCGTGTAGATTATCCGCGTTAGCAGCTTTTTAGTTAAGACTGTGTGTTCCTCGACCTGCTCCGAAATGAAATAGAGTCCAGAGGCAATTGCGAGCGTAAGAAAAATGAAGGCACTAAACATGCCAACAAATGAAAGTAGCTTAAGAACGGTCATTGTGTTGGTCGTGTTAAATATCCGTATATAGTTGATGCTGAGATTTGTTTTTTGCTATAGACAGTGGTGTAGACCTATTATGATTTGACGACTCTGAGAGAGAGAGATAGAAAAATAAAGGATGTTTTTAAAAAAAAATTAAAAAAAAAAAATATTTATTGTGTGCCTTAGGGAAACGTATGAGAAACGGTTGGTAAGACATTAGGTAATGATTAATACGGCTTAAAAGTGACAAGTGGCAAGACGCAAGTCAAAGAAGCTTCAGGAATATGGTGCTTGGCTTTTTTTTTTTTTTTTTTTTTTTTTTATTTTTAGCTTAAAAAGAAAGGAATAATAAAATTTTGTTTAATGAAGTTAAAAATTATGACAACAGATTTAAAACTAAGACAGAGGTGTATAATTTTTATACGACATTTCTACTAAAAGTTCAGCAATAAATAACACTGTTGAACTCTTTTCTCTAAATCAAAAAAAAAACTTTATTCAATAAAAACAACAAGCCAAAAAACCAAAAACACATGAATCAAAAAAAAAAAAAAAACACACCGTCAAACACACTTAGATAGAAAATCTGTTTACTGTCCTTGTAACGGAGCTGGTCTGACGAGCCCAGTTATAACTGAATTTTTTTACGTTTAATTGTTCTTTCATCAAGTATCTTGATTCTAGTTTTTATCATTGAGCATAATTAAATCAATTAATTAAAAAAATTAACTATTAAAATAAAGGCTTGAGCACAATAATAGGAAAGATTCTAAAAACCTCCTATACAAGTAAGAATTAGTGAGATGGGAAATTAAGGTCAATGCTTATCCCATTAGATTGAACTTCACCAGTTCAGAAAAATCTTTAATGAGAAAATGGTTAAAATAAGAAGACAAGTCTTTATTTTTCTATAAATATTTTGTGATGATACTAAGACAAGAATTATCAAGGTGAAAAAATTAATAGTTTTGCTTAATAACTGACTTTTGGATAATATTGATCTTACAACTAAGTGCCCAGTCCCAGATTACGAGTTTTTAAATACCATGAAGCTTACAGGGAGTCCAAACTAACAAGAAATTTTCTAATTGATTGAGACCCCCTCAAGAGATCAATTTTTTAACATCTAGTAGTAATTTTTTTTTTGTTTTCGCTTACTTTGCTTTATTTACACCGGATAACTAGGATTGTTTCCAGTCTTAAACATCTACTGAATAATAATTAATCTTCATGATAGTTTTCCCTATTTGTTTCTTCTCTTATTGTCAACTAAATTATTTTCGTTATTGTCTACTAAACTCAAATTAAAATTGCAGGCCGTCACAGTCCTTTCTTCAAAAAAAAAGTTACACATCCAGGAATATAATATCAAAATTTTTTAACAAAGAAGACAATGATTCAAAAAACATTTGTCTCTAGGAGGCTCTCAATGCGCACAAGTAGTTTCAGCATTCGATGGCGCCGGATTCCCTATGAATTGCTCCATGTGTCAAGGTAAACTACGCATATTGTAGAATCTTTTCATGTCAAAAAACTTTCTATAGAGTGCCCCAATCAGCAATTTTTTTTTTAGTTTTTGGGAGACCATTTAATTTTAATCATGAATCACTAATTATTCATTTTACGCGTGTTCACCTTTCACTTTCTCTCCCTCTGTTCTCAACTTTAAATCACTAAAGATTATTTTTCAATCAAAAGTTTTTTTTTTTCCACTCAGTTTTTTTCTGGAAAGACCTAACCCTGATTTTATTTTTTTTGTTTTGGTCACAGTGCCAGACCCCACTCCCACCCAATCAAACACACGCATTAATTCAAAAAAAAACAAAGGGGCGAGCAGTCTACCCCCACCTGAGCCAAGTTCCCCCCGCCACCAACGCTGCTATTGAACGTTGATAAAAGGTAACAATAAAATTAACTACAACTATGCATTTTTTTAAACCCTAATGCCAGGTTCCTGAATGAAATTATTCTTTTATGGTACCCCTAACCGCGCTCATGTAAACCGCACGTTCCCTCTTTTTTTTTTTTTTTTTTTTTTTTTTTTTTTTTTTTTTCCCTCTCTTTAGCAGTTAGTCTAAAATTTCAGATAAGCTTTTGGGGTTCCCGTGAATGAGCCGCCAGCTTTTTAAACATCTTTATCTTGGGCACCAGGATATTTTCTTCAAATTCGCCTTCAGACTCATCGCCTTCGCTGTTGAATAGGCTAATTCGATCCTCAAATCGGTTCTTGTCTATATCAGGAATGTCGAGCGAAATTAGCGTGTCAATAAAATGAGGTTTTACCTTCGAGGCTGGCTTGGGCGCCTCACTAAATAATGTATGGGGTAATGACATGGACTGATAAACGAAGGATTCAGGTCGAGCTTCTTTCTCTTTGACAGATGTGCTGGCTTCGCTAGGAGACGTTGCATTAGGATAGGAGGGTTCAGCATTTGAAGTTGGGCTATTACTAATCGAGACTGCTTGTGGAGAAGAGGCCTTAGAATTAGTAGTTGGGTCATTATCAAATGGAATCGTTTGAGGAGTAGAAGGCTTAGCATGAGAAGTTGGACTATCACTAACCGGGACCGCTTGTGGAGAAGAGGCCTTAGAATTCGTAGTCGGGTCGATATCAACTAGTATTGCTTGAGGAGTAGAAGGCTTAGCATGAGAAGTTGGACTATCACTAACCGGGACTGCTTGTGGAGAAGAGGCCTTAGAATTAATAGTCGGGTCGTTATCAACTAGTATTGCTTGAGGAGTAGAAGGCTTAGCATTAGAAGTTGGACTGTCACTAGCCGGGATTTCCTGGGGAGAAGAGGGTTCAACACGAGAAGTCAGTTTATCACCAATCGTTGTTGGCAGAGACAAATCAGTAGAGCCAGACACCGTAACCCCTAAAATTGGCAAGTTTTGAAGATCATCAGTTGCAGCTGGTGCTGACTTTTCAGCCATCTCGGTAGGGTTTTCTGGTGCGGCTGTAATCTGTACAGAAGCGGCTGCATATTGGCTTTTACTTGCTGGAATAAACGTGTCTGACTTTTCTGATTTCTCTGACAGACCTTGCTGCTCTGGTGTCTCAACAACAACAGAAGAAACTTCCTCTGTTGTTTTAGTTGTACCAATTTCTGCAGCTTTCTTTAAAGCCACGGTCGTACTGGCATCAACAACCTCTGGTTTTCCAGAATCAAGAGATTTTGACAACATAGGAGTTGGCCTGTTCGTAACTAAAGCATTAGAAGACGGTAGTGACAAGAGCTCAGAATTGTTATCCACAACAGGAGTCTTCACCAACGTCTGTTTGCTGAGATCATTCGTGTTACTCAGGGGCTCAGCGCTATTTTTCGGAGGAAACAAAGAGGGCTGTTGTTTTTTGAGTTTTTCATACTGAGCCTTAGCAAGATTTTTTCCTTGTGTCGCAGTTGTTAACCAAACGTACGATAAAAGCAAGATCTCTTGTTTGCTGTACTTGCCAGACTTATTAGGAATGCCCATTAAGGTACGATAAACCATACTCTTTTTAGGAATTGATTTAAGCTGTTTGACTAAAACACCAGAAGTAGTGTCTCCCTGAATATACAGGGCTAACTGTTGCATTGTCAAAGTAGAAAAAACTTCATTTGTAGTTTTTATGGCCTGTTTTTGCAACATCTTGAACTCTTTAAGATTCAAATCTAACTTAGAGAGAAAGTTGATCACAGACTCAGAAATGAGGATAGAAAGTGAATAGAAAGAAATCATCACTTTGTCAAATTCAGCTTGGTTTGTCCCATGTATACTAGTAAACTTAGAAAACAGGACTCTGAAAGGAAAGTAATCCTCTAGTCTCTTGCGAATATCTTTTAACTTTTGGGTCATAGGGATGCCGAAAGAATTGTCAAGAATGGTTTCAACTATCGCTGGAGTTTTGTCAAATGAAGAGGCGGTGACCGAAGTACCGGTTGAAGTCGAAACAGGTGTCAAATTGTTAGAGCTGGAACTAGATGGTGGATTTAAATGAGTTTTCGGTTCGTCATAAACTTGTGTGCTTTGCTCAGATGATTGCTCCATATGTCTGATTGCTTCATTGAATAATATTTGATTATCCTTTTTAAAAGTAGGAGTATTTTTCACTTCTCTCAGTTCAATTAAACGGTGCTCAGCTTGTTGCGGGACAGGCTTTGAGCTGTTAGATGTAACACTTGAAGAGTCTTTTTGACATGTTGCAGATTTGTACTGGTTATGATGATTCTCACTGAAGTCAGATCTAATCTGTTTCATGGAAGCTGGAACTGACTGCAAAATATTGGGCGCATGCCCAGAGACCATAAAATTGTGGTGTATAACAACTAATAGATTGAATCTATCAAACTTGACATTTAGATGCATAAAACTTTTGGGCAGTCTCTGAGGATCACATAGTGAATATTTGATTTTACCCTTTGCACATTGCTGATATCGAAAACAGATTTCTTCCATTAACAGGGTGATGATTTCTTTCTGACTTGACTTGTGAGGCAGTTCTTGGAGCCTCTTTACTGTTGAGCTAATGACATTGATTATCAAATCTTTATCCATAATTTCAGTTGCTGTAGAAGTGATTTCAAAATTCACGGTTGTGAAAGTAGGGCTTATTGGCAACTGGGCAGGCAAATTCATGTTCGAACCATATAATTCCGGATTTTGTTGTTTTTGGACATAGTGAAGACCTTGAGAGGAAGAATCGAAAGACTGACCGTTAAGATCTGACAGTCTATTCGTTTTATAGCCTGAATTATTTTGAACAGATAAATTCTGGATCACATTTGAAGATTTGGCGACAGGCATGGGTTGAGGCAAGACCGACTGCTGCATATTACTGTGAGTCTCCAAAATAATTTTCTTGCAGAATACCGCAAAGGCTTTTTCCTCAATAAATGAAAACTCTGTTTTGTGCTCTTCCACATAACGATTGTAAAGAGATTCTGCTAGAACTTTATAATTCAGAAGACTGTCTTTGTAATATACAGAGAGACCTACTTTCAATAGGGCCGTAAGAAGGGAGATGACACTAATAATATGTTTCCTTATAATACTCAGCGGAATCTTTTTTTTTTGCCTGTTAAATTCCAACAAAAGTTGATGTTGCTTTTTTAAATAAATTAGTAAAATTTCTCTTAACAAGATTTTAAAATACTTAGTACTCACTGAGTCACTTGGTATTGATAAAGAAATAAAATACTTCCTTAAAAATTGTGAAAAATCCTTTTCTAGTGTAGTTAGCAATTCATTTTCATAAACATCTTTTTGATTAGTGACACTAGACACCAGGGAATGAGGTACGCTGATAACAAATCTAACGTCACCAACCAACTGTGTTAAAGATGCTGGTTGATTTATAACTTTTGAAAAATATGCCACAAATTCCAGAAGATGCATACTTTTTGTCTCAGAGCTCTTTTTCGAATTGAAAAAATCTCCAATCAAGTAGAACGAGAAGTTTAAGCCGGTTTCCCATTGCTGTGAAGTAGGATTTAAAGTCGCAGGAGGTTGAGGTTGGTTTTGAGAAATAGCAACAACTGGATTGAGTTGGTTGTTGGATATTATAGACGAAGTGGTTGTGGGGTCTCTTTTATTAGTTTCAGGGGAAAGATTACCAAAATCACCACGATTTGAGTTGGAGTTTTTGGCTAAAGCCAAAAGAGGTACGGGAGAGACCGAGCGCCCCGTAGATTTCACAGAGAATTTGTCAATAAGAAGATTAGAAAGCTCTGGAATCATTTGAAGCTGAGAACCACTTGAAGTCTCAGAATGCCTTTTTCTCTTTTTCCAAATAACAGGTCTTTTGAAATCTGAAAAGTGGTCTTGTGTTTGAGCAGTTAGTTGACTAGGCTTTTGTTTTTTAAAATTCCATTCCAGATCTCCACTATCAGTAACATGAAGCCTGCTATCTTCCACACCAGATGAGTTGAGAATGAGTTCTATCTGGTCATTGTCCATCCTTAGTCAAGTTAGTTAGCATTAGAAAAAAAAAGGAAATTAAAAACAAACCATATCAGGCCATACCTTTCAATTTCTGATGAAAACCTTTTGGAGCCAACCATGGTGACTTGAAAATGAGCAAGGAACTTGTTCGGCTTGCGGTAAAAGCTATATAGTTTGGGTCTGGACGATAATTAGCAGTTAATAGAAAGATGGAATAGAACACAGCAGTTTGACATACACTGTGAGGCCTGGCTGAATCAAATTAGTATCTGAGGAGATAACATTTCGGTTTTCCTGTAAACCCAGACTATTTTTCGATGTTAAGGATTCATTTCCAAGCTCAAAGTTTGAAACTGAATTAGGGGAGACCAGAATTTTGATTACATCGTCAGTATCCGAGTCTGAATAGCCAGGGTGGAGTGTTTTTCTTCGTTTATTTTTAGTAGGATTGGAAAACCCTGTTATTTCAGGTATATTCGAAGCAGAAGTGTGCAAGGTTGAGAACGGAATTGCGTTGATGTAATCATAACTCTTCTTGATAAAGTTCCAAATTATTTCAACAAATTTTGAATAAGGGTATCTTAGAGACAACAAGTTAATAATCTCGTCAAGACCTGAATGCTTTTGATTTATCCTGGACATGACAACAAACCCAATCTCATACGCTCGCTCATGGAATAAAGGCAGTTGCAAATAGGCTCTAAACAGGTTTTCCAAATTAGAGTTTATCAAAATTTTCAAGTTGAAACTCTTGTCAATATTCATGGAATTGCTTTTTAAAGCTACTAGACGCATGATCAGAATTTGAGTCAGAAGTTCCACATGTGTGGCATCAAACCAAGGGGGATTCGCGTAATGAGAGTTTGGCAGGATAAAATCTTTCAAATCTTTAGACAGGATTTCAAACTTTTTGAGAGTCCGAACATCATTATCACGACTGGTGCAGACCAGTAGTAAAAGGGTAGAAAGATTTAACAATATCCCACTTCGCTGTCCTTCCCCAGGCTGTGGAAACACTATCTGTGGTTTTATGAATGCTTGATTCATGTACGGGACTTTATGGACAAGAAGAATATGAAAAAACATTTTCAGCATCTGCACAGACTCATTGGCCGAGTTATTCATGAGTTCTCTCTTAAGAGTGTTCACATCTTGTTGTAATAAATACGGTAAGAAAGATGTGATGTCTCGAGTCAAAGTTTGAACATCAGCTTTTATCAATTCAATATTAAAATCTCCAGTAGAGCCCTCAGTTATATTTGAGTCAAGCATGCCAGAAATGTGGAAATAAAAAGATTAGATCTGTAGCCAAAGGTGGCGATTGTGAAAGGTAATTATAGAAAAAAAAAAAAAAGAAAAAGACCCGACCTAAAACAAGAAAATATTACGCTTTGGCAGGTAAAAAAAAATTGGGAAGAAGGAGCAAGAAAAATTTATTTTGAAAACGAATTTTTTTTGATTCTATCTTGATGCTTTTAAAGAAAAAGTAAAAAAAAATTAGAGCAATGCAGAAATAAACATTTTTGGAACATTAACTAATCAGGGTTAGGGTAGAATTAGTGGTGTGATTGGTCTGGTGACAACATCACATTATTGGCTATAAAAATTTTGCGTAGTTTTTTACTGAAGAGCAACCACAGCTCAGTGTTGCTGTATTTTTTTTAAATTCGATGTATGATTACATAACCAGCTCAAACTTGCTGAGTTATTTTACAGTTGTAACTTTAAATAAACATTTCACTCTTATTTTAATTTCGGGGGTTTTAGGGTAGGAGTAGATTCTAGATTGAGGGGTTGGGTCTAGAGCACAAGTCTCTTTTAACCTCGAGGTTTTAAGATCTAAAAAATTCATTTTTGTTTTTTGAACAATTTGTCAAAAAAAAAAAAAAACATATAAAAACCAGGAACATTTAAAATATGAACCGAGCAATTTTTAAAGGCAAAACTACGACGACTACTTTCAGTACTAGGAATTTGACCGCTTTATTGCCAACCACTCTTTCTACCAGGATCAAAACAGTCAATTCTCGCAGAATGGCTTTAACAACACTCGCTAAACTGCAAAAGTCATCATCGTTCACGGAGCAGTTACCGCCGGACTCGCAGGTGCCGACAATTGAGATGGCACAGGACCCACAGGTAGAGCCCAAAACAAGAATGCAACGGCGTGTACATGGTGGCATGTTTACCTGGGTGACGCCTGAGCATCGCGATGCGTACAAATTTTTACTGGCGTCGCCAGCCGCCGTGCGCGATCTCGGCCTAGAGAAAAGCGAAATCGAGACTGATTTGTTCCAAAAAATCATGTCCGGTGAAGAGTATTTCAAGGATCCGTATCCTTATGCTCAGGCGTACTCGGGTCACCAATTTGGCCAGTTTGCGGGGCAATTGGGAGATGGCAGAGTCATCAACATTTTTGAGGGTAAAAACCCTGACACTGACGTACGGTACCAGGTGCAATTGAAGGGCGCTGGACTCACGCCTTACTCCCGGTTTGCGGACGGTAAAGCGGTACTGCGATCTAGTATTAGAGAGTTTCTTGTCTCGGAGCACTTAAACGCGCTGAAGATTCCCACGACTCGAGCCCTGGCGCTTTCATACTTGCCCGAGACAACGGCCCGCCGCGAGCGTCGCGAAACTTGCGCTGTAGTTGCACGTATGGCTGAAAGCTGGGTCCGTCTTGGCACGTTTACCTTTGCAAAAACGACGGGTGGCGTTGAGATGGTTCGAAAACTGGCTGACTATGTGATTGACGAGCTGCTTGGGGGCGAGGCTAACTTGCTTGCGTCCAACACTGACTTTCCGGACGATAACGTTCAAAAAAACCGGTACGTGCGGTTTTTTCGCGAGGTTGTAAAGCGAAATGCCGAGATGCTGGCACAATGTCAAACATATGGTTTTCTCAATGGCGTGCTCAACACTGACAACACATCGGTGCTCGGACTATCGATGGACTACGGCCCTTTTGCTTTTATGGACACTTTTAACCCGAACTACACACCGAATCACGATGACGGAAATCTTCGCTACGGATACAAATATGTCCCCACAGCCATGTGGTGGAATCTCGTCCGGTTTGCCGAGGATATGGGTGAGCTACTTGGCTCGAGCGTTATTGGCGACACGTCGAAATTATCGAGAGACCAGTTTGGCAAGTTTACAGAAAACGAGCAACTTGAGCAGGCCCAGGTTGTGGTTTCTGATCTTGTTGACAAGATTGGTGAAGAGTATCAAACGTTTTACATTGCTAAGCTGAACGAGGGCTTCCGAAAGCGTCTGGGCTTGGTGGAAGTAAGGGAGACAGACCATAAGGATGTTTTCCAAAGCCTGCTGGAGGTGATGGATGCCGGATCGCTTGACTACAACAGATTTTTCCGTACGCTGAGCGAGCTGAATATTAAGGTCGATGGCAGCAACGCTGATGCTTGCGTTCAGAAGCTACTCGAAAGTCGCCAAGAAAACGCCTTCTCGGATCTTGCCACCACTGAACGCGCTGTAACCGAATGGTTGACCAAGTACACAGAGCGAGTGTTCTCTGAAACTGGGCCTGCGGCCGAGCAGCGCCAGGCTTTGATGCGGGATCACAACCCGCATTTTGTGCTGCGTAATTGGGTGCTTGACGAGGTGATCCAAAGTGTGCAGGCCGACCCCACTTCGGCGGTACTGCGTGAAGTGCTAACGATGGCCACGACGCCGTTTCGCCGCAGCTGGACTGACCTTGGTGTCGCAGCAGAGACTGAACGCAAGTTCACTGGTAAGGTACCGGCCAGCTCTATTGACTCGACATGCTCGTGCAGCTCGTAGAGGTAAAAAAATATAGAGCGGCAGTTATATGGCTACCTTATAGGTCACAAGTCGTTTACCCCAAAAAAAAACAAAAAAAACAATTAGCAGTTTAATTAAAAATTAGGGCAGATGACGACACCATAAAAAAGAAGCTAATTTGTTAAAAAAATTGGGGGTTTACTATAGTTAACTTGATTGATGATGAAAACATGGAAAAATTTATAAGATTTAACCGATTGGATTTGGTGTGTGCTTTATAAAATAGATGTATGAGAACAAAGAAGTTTTTTTTTTTTTAGTTACTGAACTTACTATTTTCACATGTTGCCAACTGGCCCCCGAGTATTCATATGGCTACTGATCATTCAAAAATTCATTACTTAAAACAAAAAAAAAAAAAAAAATATAAAAGCAAAAAACAAACAGACAAACATGAAAAAAAAAAAATTTTTATCTGTCACGACATTTTGAAGTTTAGAGTGTGTTTTCACCATGCAGCAAAGATTTCAGATAAAAGTCTAATGTCAAATGTTTTATTAAGTTTTTTAAATTCGTTTGCGGGATTTGAGTTCAGTCTTCTGAACAGAAATAAAGACAACGAGATCGTTTAACTAAAGTGCGTCCGTGTATTTATGTAATGAATGATTTTTGTTAGATAAATAAGAAATCAGTTTAATATCCTTACACCAAAACAGTTACAAAAAAAAAAAAAAAAAAAAAAAAAAAACCCAAGAAAAAAAAAAAAAGATATGATGCAAAGAAGACACTTTTTTTTTTTTCTTTCAAAAAAAATTCAATAGTCTCCTAAGAAACTCTCAAAGTAGCGTTTTTTCAACGTGCACACAAGGTTGTTTCTGCCATTCAATGGCGCTGGATTCCTCTCTCATGAATTGATCCCACAACATGTATGTATCAAGGGGGTGGGGAAAACCCAGTGAATCTTGTTCGTGGCTCCTTTTTTAAGATTTCGTGTCGTAACAATTTTTTAATACAGATCTCTGGTTTGCACTTATTGTAATCCCGGGTCTTTTTTTTTTTTTTCAAATCTTTGAACAAAACGAGTGATACATAATGTATGATTATTTTGTAGTTTCGCGACGTTACTCAAGAAAGAGAGTTGTTTGTAGTATGGTGTTACTTGCACTTTTTTCTTCATTCTGTTAGTACAAGACACTGAATTAAAAGGTCCAAGGGTCACCATGAGATTTTATTTTTGCTTAGGCGGAACCAATACTAAATTGATTCATAACTTTTTTTTCTTCTTTATCAGTTAAAACCGGGTTTTAAGTATCTCAGGTTTCCCTTGACACATGGAGCAATTCATGAGGAATCCGGCACCATCGAATGCTGAAACTACTTGTGCGCATTGAGAGCGCTACTTTGAGAGTCTCTTAGAGACAAATGTTTTTGAATTAATGTCTTCTTTGTACGTATATCTTTTGTTATTATGTTTTTTTTTTTGTGTAACTTTTTTGATGTATGGACAATAAACAGATTTTCTATCTTATCAGTTAAAAAAAAGATGTTTTTTGGAGAAGAGTTGAAAAGATATGGTTTTGAAGGTCTTATCTTACCCATCTCCCAGTCCTACACTTCTTTTTTTTTTTCCGACCGCGTGTGTGTGTGTGTGTTTTATGTTTCTTGGGGGGGGGATGACCTAGACACACTACAAAAAAAACATGTCAAAAAAATTTTAAAACGTATCATTTCAAAACAACACAAACACATTCACACGATTATGAAAACAAATTATTGTTCCTAAAGGCATCAATCAAATTTTAAAAAAAATAAAAAAAGGAAAAATCAAAGATTAGTGCCTTGTTTATCCGTATAATTTTTTTTTTTTTTGAGTAAGCTAGTATAGTGTTATCAGGCTCAAAATCTTTTAAAAAAAAACCAAATTTTTTACTTTTACACTCAATATAAATAACTTTTTTTTTTTAATTTATTAAAATAAATCAGCATTTATGTTATTGATAGAATGTTTTCTTCTATCAAATCACTATATATTATTTAGGTTATAAAACTGAGTTCAAAATTCTTTTTGTGTGTTTAT
Organism: Geotrichum citri-aurantii; assembly: GCA_030463015.1. Classification (NCBI taxonomy): domain Eukaryota; kingdom Fungi; phylum Ascomycota; class Dipodascomycetes; order Dipodascales; family Dipodascaceae; genus Geotrichum; species Geotrichum citri-aurantii. The sequence goes on from JAKVQX010000082.1 coordinate 15,117, forward strand.
TTATAAATTCATCTGATTTCATTTTTAAATTTTATTTTCATTATTTTTTTTTATCTTCAAGTTTGATTCTCACCTTTTACAACCACATGTTCTTATGACACATATGTAACATGTGTGTGTGTGTGTGTGTGTGTGTGTGTAATTAAAAACAACTAAACAATACCAACTATATTTACTATTGTTTTCTGCAGTTGTTTATATCTTGCTTTTTTGTGCATTGATGGGTATTTGTGCTCACTATTTTATTTAGCCACTGAAACTCTTGCACTATCAACAACTGTACAATTAACAATAAACAAACTTGAACAACTAAAAATATTTTAAAACCATCAAAATTAACATTTCATCATTAACTATAAGAATTATTTTTTTTGAGCACATATTCTTTTGATTACTTGAAAATGAGAAAAATAAAAAAAAAAACAATCTTTCCTCTTGTCTCTAAATAAATAAAAAAAAAAAAAAAAAACGTAGTGAGCGTGCGAATTGTGCGCGTGTGAAAAGAGGAAAGCGCCATTAACAATATTTTTATCCAAAAAAAAAAGTGTTCCCACCTTAGAGCCCTTTTTTTTATTAATTTTGTTTAATCGTCAGGATTAGCAACTCGCAAGATCTTGCGGCTGTAGTCACGCTCGTCTGCAATGCTGCCCTCGGACAGACGACGCTCGCCAAGCATCACCGGGTTCAATCTTTGGTCAATAGCCATAAATGCATCTGGCGGAGCATGGCCAAATGCCATCTTGTCTTCAGCACGAGCGCCAAACGGATCAACAAAGTGATTGGGCGACCGCGACGCAGTGTATGCGTTTTGGTTATTTCTACGTCTCCAAAATATCAGAAGGGCCACTAGAGCTGCCGCACCACCAAACACACCAACGACAATTCCGGCAATAGCACCACCCGAGATGCCACCGGATTTACCTTCTTCTACCGGCGCCGCTGATTGGGACGCAGTCGCCGTACTAGAGGGGGAGGAGGAGGAGGAGGAGGCACCAGACTTGGTGATGAACACAGTCTCTTTGGCGGAATTTGTGATGGTTTCGAGCTCGGGGGGAGCTGACGTTGTGGTGGAGTCCTGTGACGTTTCTGAAGAGGTGGTTTCAGCCGACGTGGAGGTTGTTGTCGGTGAGCTGCTTGTAGATGATTTGGAAGTTGTAGTTTTGGCAGAAGATGTTGTAGAACTCGACGAAGAGCTAATGCCGTCGTCTGAGCCAATGTAGAGAAGATTCTCCCAGTAAGAATAGGAGTTAGCGCCACCGCAAATGTCAGTACCAAATCCTGGACACGGGTAGGAGCAGGTGCCCTCGGTAGATGGCTTTGTGTTTGTGCAGAAGCAGTTGACGTTCTGGATATAAAGGTAGTGGTAGTCTGTACAGTTGTCGTAGCAGTAACTCGAGGACTGATACAGGTACCGCGAGGCCAGCTTACCATCAGCGTTTGTGAAACAGCCGAGATTCTGCATATTCTGGGCCGAAACGGACAGTGCCGATAAGATAATGGTTGCCGCTGTAAATAAAAACAGGTGTTTGGTGAACCTAAAGTATGTGTCTAGCATGGTGTATGTGTGTGTGTGTGTGTGTGTGTGGCTGTTTAGAATGTTAAAACAAATGATAATTAGTGTAGTTGCAAGGAGAAGTTTTTAAGGGGACGAAAGAAAAACTGTTTGAGATGAAAATGTTCTGTTTTTAATTTTTTCAAAGTCTTTTTTGTCGTCTAAATTTGAAACAAAGCAAAAAAAAGTTGAAAAAAAAACGACAATTTCACAGGACTATATAAGCAGCTATAAATGATCAGGTTCGCTAAAAAAAAACTTAGAGAAAAGAGTGGGTGGTTAGATAGTCTTTATGTAGAGCTAGATGCCGAGATGAAAGCTTTCTGGTGGTGGTGGTGGTGATAGCGAAGGGCAGAAAAGGAGAAGGCCCAAACGAGAAAAGGAGTTGCAAATAGAATCCCAAAAAGCACACAAGAAACTTTTTTTTTTAAAAAAAAAAACTAAGTTCTAGCGCCAGGGGGAAAAAAACAAACAATTAAAAGAAAGTTGTTTGAGTTGCAATGAACAAAATAAGCTACGATATATGTTATGACCCGTAGCTATGATGATGAATGCGTGGTAATGCTGGCGATTAAGTAACGAGCGAAGGTGATGAGTGTGGACAAGAAAGAAAGAAAAGGAATTTAAAAGGAAAGAAAAGAAAAGGAGAAGAAAATAAAAATAAAAAAAAATTAAAAAAAAAAAAAAAACCCACAAAGTCTCCTCACACCAAAAATGCCATCTAATCTATAAAAACGAAAAAAAAAAAAAAAAAAAAGCCTAAATGTTTTTTTTTCTTTCTAAAAATGTTTAATTTTATTTCCTTCTCTCTCTAAATACTTCCTATTTGTTTTCTAAATTGCACCAATGAACCGCCAAACTATTAAACGATGAGACAATCTAAAAGAGGTTTAGTTGATTTTTTTTTTTTTTTTTTTAACATAAAACGTCATCTGTGACTCAAGCCTTGAATGATACAACTTAGAACTTAAGATTGGATTTTGATTGAATAGTTTCAAATTTTTATTGATTTATTTTGTTAATTAATTTTAAACTGTTTGGCAAAAAAAAAAAAAAAGAATTAAAATCTGCTGAAGTCGCTTTGACTTCCACGCCGTTGCAAATTCCTGCTACCCGTCGACAAAAACAAAAAAAAAACAAAAAAAAGAACTGGCACTTTCGGTTAATGCTTACGAAATCTAACAGCTGTCATAAATTTACACAGATTGCACACGTCAGGCATAAGCCCTCTTTTTTTTTTTTACAATTACAATTTTTAATACAACAAAAAAAGTAAAAAAAAAAAACACATTAAAAGCCTCCTGGCTTGAATAACAATCTTCCAATGGTGAATCAACTTGGCAGTCACCTGAAAAGTAAACAAAAAAACAAACAAACTGAACTTATGTTCAAAAAACATTTTTTGTGCTTTATGGCTTATGACTTGTTAGTCTAAACTTGAGTTTCCTCTTACGTGGTTTGTTTTACCCAATGTATTTTGCACTCTTGTCGAACAATGTATGCGTTTCATGCCAATAATTCGCCGGAACGATATTTGAATGGGGAATCAGCTCTAGATCTAAAAAGGCACGAGCAAAGAATTAAAAAAAACAAACAGAAAAGTAAATCATAGTTATTCAAAAAAAACCACCACTGTAGACAGTAAATCTAAAAAACGACACAGATCCTCGTCTTAACTTTTTTTTTTTTTTTTTTTTTTATTTTATTAAAACCGTTCCTGGTCCGAAACCTTTATCATTGACAACTCTATCGTCTTTTTTTTTTTTTTTTTTTTTTTTTTTTTTTTTTAAATAGTTTTAGAAATAAAATTAGTATCAAAAACCCTCAAAAATTGCATATAAAAAATTTGAAGGAGTTTCAAAACATTGATGTTTTTTGCTTACAAAAAATTATCACTATAGCTTGGCACTGAGTTTTTTTTATTTCCTCACCAAAGTTTTGCCTCAATCCTTTGATTTGGGTCATTTGAGTCGTAACCGCCACTGCTACGGTTGCAACAAAGTCTGTGCAAAATTAAATTTTAATTTTTAGTGGGCGTAAAAAAAATTACTTAAGGGGCTAGCGAGTATTGTCAGCAAATGCCGCCAGCACCAAAAAAAAAGGGTCTTTTTGTTATTTGTATTGTTATTTATAGAAATTAACTGGACGACTAAGCAGAGACATGACTGAAGGAATGAATAGCAGCCTGTATCCGACTTGAAGTTTTTGTGAAAAAAAAAAACGCAGATTACTGCAGGTTAAACGATTTCTTTCTCTTATTGATAAATCTATATTCATTGGGTAAGTGCCATTAGAAAGAGGAATGATATAGGAGGGGTATTCTGCAGTGCATGAGGCTTGTTGTTAAAACCAACAACAACAATAACTAGTCATAACAGTAGAGTTGCAGTTATATTTAGAAAACAACCAAAAAAAAATAGCAGAACCAAGCCATTGCTATTGTTCAAATAGTCTAAAAGAGGCGTCACTGATTTTCTTCGAGAGTAGAAGGCAAAAAAAAATTAAGGCACAAATGCTTGAAGACCTTTTTAATTTAAACTCAAATTCTCTCAATTTGCCATATCTACATGAAGCAACTTATTATAAAACTTCATGACCTGAATCAAAGATGATACTTAATAAATACAACCCCATTGACAAAAAAAAACCCGGTTGGTGTAGTTTCATGTGGAATAGGACACAACAAAAACAGGTCTGGCTAATAAATGCGTTAAAAAAAAACTATCAATCAGGGCCTTTTTTTTTTTTTTTTCTTAAAACGGACCAAAAATAAACAAGAAGGTCAAAAAAAAAATTACAGCGAAAACGTTCAGCATTGCATTCAACGATTTTTGCAATTACACCTTAAGTCAGAGAAAAAAACAACAATAACAACCGTAATCTAAAACACCGTGTCATCAGTAATGCACACATTCTCCAATATGGATCACCAAGCTATAGAGTTGAAATCTTTTAAATCACTTTATTTTTTTTTTTTGACTATGGTTGGTATTGGCAACAATTCTGAGTTTACTTAAAAGTTAAGTTTTGAGTAATTTTGATAAGGTGAAATAATCAAAGCTTCAAAAAGTAATGCTCATAAACTAAATAACTAAAAACACAGTCTGATCGTAAACATAAATTGACTAAACATCATAAAAACTTTTTTCTATCATCATGCACAGAATCTTTGACCTGTCTCTTTTGATTTTGTAGAACTTGTAACTTGCATACAAATGGCATGGCGTTATTCTGTAAGACGCCAAACAAACTTCTGCTAAAGGGAAAAATCACGAAAAAAAAAACAATACTGCACTTACAGTAAGACTTCATAAACTAGGTGCAATATAAATTCATTTTAGCTACAGTTTGAAATGAAATGTGTCTAGATTGAGCATATGGGAGCAACAAGCACTTTGTTTAGCCATGCGATCTGAATCAAAAAAAACAACAAAAAAAAAACAAAAAAAAACGTTGGTGAAAGGTTTCAGTCAAAACTCGGCAAAAAATTTATATGTTCAATGAAAAAAACAAAAACAAACCATGAGACAAAACGTTATATACGAGATCAGAAAATTTGTAACCAGCTAAAGGGCAACTAACTGAAATTGAAGCAATCCACAATTAATTTGGTTCCATAGCGAAAACACAAAAAAAAATAACGAAATTTTAGCCATAGAAATTTTGCATGAATCAACACAAAAATGTTGTTTGGTTTCAAGTTTTTAAGCCATGAATCTTTTTGTCTTTTGTTCTTCGTGATTTAGTATTATGGCGTAAACCGGTTTTATTATTCAAATCTAAATCCAAATCTCATCAAGCTCTTATGTGACTTGTATATATACATGGTTTTGAAAATATAACTCGACCTATTATTATTTGCCATCTCTCTCAATTCCCTCTTACTTTTTTCTTCTTCTTGCTTCAGAAGAAGTTTTTTTTGCTAAAATCAAAATCGATAGTTAATTTTTCTACTTACCAAAACCATTAAAAATCACATAAAACTAGAAATATGATGCCAAACACTACTTTTTTTTTAATCTTGAGTGTGTGGTTGGTTAAATGAATGATGTTTGATCGAAATTTGTCTTTGATTTTGTAAGTTGTTAAGAGAAGCTATTTGCACCTCACAAATATAATTAACATAACTTTTTGTAGACTTTTTTTTTTTTTTTTTAATTTTTTAAAAAGACTGAAAATCACAAGTTAAATCATATCCTTATTTCCAACAAAATGAAGAAATTGTAAAATATATGCGCAATGACATTTATACTTGCAAAAGTCAGGCATGATTTTCAATCATTTAATAGAGCATTATACACGATGCAAGTGTGAATTTATCATTTGATAGATTTTTCAAAATTGTGATGTACACTTATTTCTGGATTGAAACTTTTTGTTACAAGTTTTTTAACTGTTTCATTCCTTTCATTTTTTAATTGAAATTTTTTCTCTTGACAAAAAAGAAGCGTACAGTGTTAGATCTTAGAGAAGTTGAAACACTCAGGCCTAAGTTTGATGTTCCTCTTGCTTTGTCTCGTTAAAAGAGGGTTAGGTTATAAATTCTTCCGGCAATGTCATTTTATAAAACTCCCAACATCGAGTTCAAACATTCAAAATTTCCATCCCCATACAAGCACATTCTCAAAACAAATTTTCACGAATATGGCGAGAGCAGAAGTTGGCACGCCTAAATATGTGGCAAACAAGATGAAATCTAAGGGTCTGCAAAGACTCCGCTGGTACTGTCAAGGTGAGTATTTTTTCTAAATGAATTAATTTTTTTTCAACAAAGTGCTAACAATCTGACAACTTAGTCTGTGAAAAACAATGCCGTGACGAGAATGGTTTTAAATGCCACACGCAAAGCGAATCACACATGCGAAACATGCTTTCAATCAGCCAAAATTCGCGGGGCAAGATAGAAGAGTATTCAAAAATGTTTGCGAGTGACTTTATCAGACTGCTCCGGTCATCGCATGGCGAAAAGAAGATCAACGCAAATCGGTTTTATCAGGAATATATTGCAAACAAAGACCACATTCACATGAACGCCACCAAATGGTCATCACTGTCAGAATTTGTGAGACACCTGGAAACTAATAAAATGTGTGTCGTAGAGGAATCTGAAAAAGAAGGTTTATGCATTGCTTACGTCGACAACTCGCCCGAAGCCATTGAGAGACGCGAGTACCTGAAACGTAAACAGGAAGCCGAGACAGACGACAATGAGCTTGCAAACAAGATTCTGAGTAAGCAGATTGAACAGGCCAACGAGCTGGCTAAAAAGAACGCGACCGAACAACCCGAGGAGGACATGGAAAAACACAACTTGAATCGGAGTGCAGCCTCAACGGAAGCGCCCATCAAGTTGGCAATCGCACCGCCAAAAAAGATGCTAGCTATCGGTCTTTCAAACAAAAAGGCACCAGCCAAAATTAAGAATGTTTTTGCTACAGCTTCTAAAGTGTCAAAAACACCTAAAACAACAAATGTCAAAAAGTCTACAAACATGCTAGAAAAGATTATGCTAAGTGATCAGCAAAGGAGACGATGAAAGATTTTAAAACACACATTGTATCATATTTATTTATATATATTATCGTGAACGATAAGCAAATGCAATTGATTATATCCAAAGAATAGAATCCAAATGTTTTCTTCAAACAATGATGCAACAAAACAATTCAGTAGAATTGTTGTACCTGCATCAATTGAAAAGAAAAAGGGTTCCAAAAACTAACAAAAAGCATTAACAAAGTCGATACCCGGATTGCTCTGGTAAAAGGCAAGGGCAATGTACGAAGATACCGAACTTCTGCTTGTGGTGAGAAAAAAAGGAAAAAAAAAAAAAGGGAGAAAAGGAGGGAGTAATAGGGGAACTGAAACGTTTTATACTAAAAACCAAGGAGAGGCGGGTAATGTAGGGCTTTAAAAAGAGACAGAAGTTAGGGCTGAAAATTAATAGCAGGGTAACTCCAAACAAAAGTAAAAAAAAACTTTTTTTGTGCATAAGCGGTCCAGTCACATGACCATTGTAATAAGTTTTTTTTTTTTTTTTTGACTTGCCTGTCTTTGGGTTCCCTGAAATGGTTTACTTAAATGACGTGCGTTTGACGCGTTTGAATTTATATTTAATTTAAATTTATACCTTTTGACTTTATTGCTTTCACATGATTGTGTATCAAACACCTCACCGTGAAAATGTATGCCTACTTTTTTTTATTGGCCTAGTTGTATCAACCACGATGTCAAACGATAGAAATTTACCTGCCTGAAAAATCTTTACAACCATTGAATGCAAATCATAGAATAATTACTGCTATCACCAAAGCCAAGCCTGCGTAACACTACGCAAGAATAATTGCGGCACGTTTCTTCGATACTAACAACATCCGGGTTAATAGATTGCTTTTGTGTGCTCACGAGGTCATTTGTGTTTTTTTTTAAAATTTTTTTTCTGAAAAAGTGCATTAAGTTTGGCGGGGGAAACTGCTAGGGGAACAGTTGGCTGATGGCGTTGCTGTCAACTTTTTTTTTTCTCCGATAGTGGAAAATGCCATATTCATCAGCTTGTTTAAGACTAAACTTTAATTCACAAAAAGAAAGATACAAAACAGGTAAACAGACAAAATGTGGGGGATATTTGACATAATTAATTTAAAGGCATCTCGATTTCCTTAAAAAAAAGATAATTATATCTTTACCCTTTCGTTAAGAAATTTACAGACAACGATTTACATTAAGCCATTCCATATTGTTTTTCATCAACAAAAACCTTTCTATTTACAAATCATGGACTTATTTCAAGAAAACAATGGCATCTCTCTTTTACTCAACTTATTTAGCTCTCGGCCAAATCCATTGAATGACAACACTGACAACCCTGTAAAGCCCAAACAAGATTCTGGTGATGAAGTAAATAGAAATAGAAATCTCTTAGACAGTGCTGAATCATACAGAGAGTGGCAGACTGCTGCGGCCAATCTTGACAAGCTACTGGAATACGATTCCTGGAAGAAGGAGCCAAACAGCGACATCTACGACTTTGAACTGATAAGAACAAGAACCGAGGAACTTAGAAAATGCAGAGTTTCAGGAGATTTGGAACAACTTCTTTTTCTTGTTAGAACAACATTGGAGAGAAATCTAGGTAACATGGGAGATCCAAGACTTTATTCTGTGTCATACACAGGGACCAAAACCATTATCGAGGAATACATCTCAGAGTGCGAACAGTGTCTGGCAAAACTACTAGAAGCCAGTGACGACGAGGAATGCTCCCTCACAACAACTAGGATATTAGATACTCTGGTACAGACCAGAAAAGCTTTTGGGCGAACTGCGCTAGTACTGTCTGGCGGAAGCGTGTTAGGAATCATCCACACCGGCGTCATGCGTGAGCTGCTTCGGCAAAAGTTGTTACCTAGAATCATCTCTGGTTCTTCAGCAGGCTCTATTTTTGCTAGCGTGCTTTGTGTACACTTTGACTATGAGATTGAAGAACTGTTCAACACATTGATAGAGGAAAAGTTTGACATTTTTGAAGAGACAGGCAACGAGGAGTCAGTGTTTGTCAGGCTCGCTCGGTTTTTTAAACACGGGACGATTCTTGACAATAAGTATTTGGCAGAAACTTTGCAATCACTTTTGGGTAACCTGAGCTTTCAAGAAGCTTATAACCGTACCAGAAAAATTTTAAACGTTACAGTCTCCCCCGCAAGCATTTACGTGTCGGCAAGATTGCTTAATTATTTGACAGCACCTAACGTGCTTATTTGGTCAGCGGTTTGTGCATCTTGCTCGGTTCCATTTGTTTTTTCCTCTTACACACTTCTGGCAAAGGATGCTGTCACTGGTGAGGTGTACCCTTGGAGTCCATCCTCATTAAAATACATTGACGGATCGGTAGATAATGACTTACCTCTCATTAGACTGTCTGAGCTGTTTAATGTGGACCACTTTATTGCATGCCAAGTCAACCCGCACGTCGTGCCTTTCATGAAGCTTAATGTGCTGTCAGAACTATCTAAGTTTTCACGGTTTTTTCAACAGACACAAAATGTCTTGAGTGATGAATTTTCGCATTATCTGTTGGTCGCATCGGAGTTGGGAATTCTCAAAAACGTTTCATCAAAACTGCGGTCGCTATTAACTCAGCAATATACTGGCGACATCACGATTCTTCCTGATGTTAAAGTGTCTGAGTTAAAGGATCTTTTCAAGAACCCGACCAAGACTACGTTTCTTGAAGCACTTATGCGTGGCCAAAAATCAACATGGCCGCGACTCGCTCTTATTAGAAATCATTGTGCTATAGAGTTGTGCTTGGACAAGACAATTCATAAATTGCGTGGAAAAATGATTCCTAATCAGCGCAGGGCTTCAATGAAGGCTATTGGCCGAAAAGCCTTCTATTCTTCTGCCAACATAAGAGCTCTTGCTAACCAACAAAAGAGTCCTATAATTCGGCAAAACAGCACATCGACTGCTGCGGGAAATTCGTTTCGGCTAGTGTCTGTTTCAAGCACAAAGGTGATCTCTAGTGGCCATAACCACCATATTCGTCAAAGATCTGAGAGCTTTCAGATAAAACGCAAGTCTTCTCAAGATCTGGCATCTATGTTCAACATTGGCTCGCCCACACGTCGCATTTCTCCTAGTGTGTCTCGTAAAAATAGCTACAAAAGCATCAACAAGACTTTTGACAGCGTTATAGCTGGAGCTGCTGTAACTAAAGCTTCAATAACAACGCCATCACTTGAATCCCCGCATGCAATCCAGTTTACACTTACGTCGTCTTTGCGCGAGATTTCCCTAGGCCAAACTAGGAGTAGGAGATCAAGTGTTAACGAAAGAAATGAGTTGCAAGAGTAACTAGTTTTGAGTTAAAAACTGAAGCATCTAAAGCCGAACACTTCTAACAAATGTTTTAAAAATTAATAAATCTATGTCATCACTTAGTCTAATCCTATTTACAATTGTGTTCATTTATAATCGTTTTATCTACCATTCTAGACTAAAAGGACTTTTTGAATCAAAGAAAACAACTTCCAATTCTGTGAGCTGTTTGATTCTTATCGAGTTAAGTTGCCTCAGTTTTTCCGGTGACTTGTTTGCAACGTCGCTTGTCGGCTGATCAAATCCTCTAGTCAGCAGTACCGATTTGAGGCCTGCGGCCATAGCTGGCGTGTAGTCCATGTCCAGGTCCGTGCCCACATAGTACACTTTACTAAGATCTTTCGGCCGCAAACGTTCTAAAGCGATTCGGAATATTTCTGTGCTAGGCTTAGCAATGCCTGAGTCACTTGCGTTCACTACGGGGATGAGGGGGCTGCGAGCCCCATGCGCGCCCGTATGTAGATAGCTCTTGTGCCGAAACCGCCTTGCCAGCTCGCGCAGCATAGTAGGATAACCCGGACCCCAGTTCGTGACGACGCCGTAGCGCACGCTTGCGGCCTTTAGGGTGTCGAGCAGTAACACCGTATCGCGGGGTATAAAGTGACTTTTGCCGTTCTGTAAGTTGCGGTATACGCGGTGCGCTAGCTTCGCGCCCGCGTAGCGGTCGGCCGGCACAATACCGGCACCTGCCAGTTGTGAAATAAACTCTGAAAGCGCCGCAAGGTACCACCGCTCGTGCTCATCGCCCGCAACGGGTCGGCCCGGCCGGTACAGTGCTGGCGTGTGTTCTGTGTAGTTCCTCAAAAAAGTGGTCCAGACAGAAGTGAGAAATTCAGCCGGTAGCGTGTTTCCATTGCAGTAGTCGGGCAAAATACTAGTGAGGATTTCGCCAAAGGAATACCGTAACGGCGTCAAAACAGTGTCAGAGAAAAGCACCAGCTCAGGCTTGTATTGTTTTTCATTAGTGGGTGTGGATGCAGACCATGATTTTTTGGCGTGGTTGTGTGTGGTTGATGGTTGGATTGAAAATGGTTTTTTCAAGGCTGTTGACGAGTAACGTTTCAGGTGGTAGCAAGCGTCAATTAAAATAGAGCCGGGAAGACCTTTAATGGTTGTCGTTTGCCAATGCTTGATCATCCTGCTGAGGCCTCTTCATGGAAAAAACAAACAAAAAACAATTAACGTTGATTTTCGAGATCAGAGTCTGGAGATGGGACATAAGAGGTCACATACATTTACTAGACACAAAATTGGGTTAGGTGAACCATTGAAAAAATTAGGTAGTACTTGAGATAAAAGAAAAAAACTATAGTACATAAGCCATTGATCAAATTTAAAAATCATGCATGCACAATAATTTCCAGGAATAAATAGCGCTGAAATGACTGAGAAAATTCAATTATTTTAAAAATAGAGCCCCAGGCCAAAAACCACAGTAATTATGGGGAACATTTTTTTTGATTTCTAGGTAATTCCTTTGAGTTCATTGGTATAATCACACTCTTGCTGTTCTCACATGGTCTGAAATAACCGTTGTGAAATCCATTTATTGTCCTTCAATAAACATAAAACTAAAAAACTCAATAGCCAAAAAATATTGGAGAAATACTATGAGAGCTTACTGATCATGGAAAGGTGCTGATTTCATCATCATGCAGACAAAGCACGATGATCGTTTTGATTTATATATTTATTCATTTTTTAACTTTAAAAGTAGTAAAACGTCATGAGTAGGTGCCCTCTACATTGAATGTGTTGCGAGAATGATACGAGGGACTTTAGTATTAAGTTTGCTCGTAGAAATATGTTAAATTGTTGTCGAGCTTGCAAATAATTTGGTATTCTGACACCTGTGCATGATTAAATTTTTTTCCCACTCATTTGTAACCATCTAAATACTCAAAATGACAGTGACTGTAAATCATCGAGGCCTGACGTAGAAGAGCTCGAGTCAGACTCAGCTGCAATCCCACAGCACAAACTACAGCCCACTGCGGTTTTTTTTTTTTTTTTAAATACTTCCCGTTACTCTGTTTTATCGTCTTATTAATTGAAAAATTTACTACTTTTATTGACAATCTTACAATAAAATTTTTTTGTCAAGGGTTAATTTATTCAAGATTCGTTGCGGGTGGCCTATTAAAGGTGCGATACTTAATCAGTCATGAAGTTCAAGCATTTTTAAGCTCATGACACAATAAAAAAAACTCCAAAAAAAAAAAAACGGGTAACTATGCAAAACAGTAAATCCCCGTTTGGGTCTTTTAGTTTGTTTTCTTTGGACCTTTGACAGCATCTGTCCCGTTGCGCATGTGCAATTGGCTAGATGAGTAATAATGTAAAAAATGTTTTTTTTTAACAAAAAAACAAAACAAACTCCGACTTTGATTCATTTAAAAGAAAATGAAATCCCGAGTTTGTTCAGACACGGTACACTCCGAGTAACAAAACTTTCTACCAGGGTCCAACCCTGAGTTCAAAAAACTCGCCCAGATCTCACTGGTTAGGTGGTATCTCGGGTCTCCAACAAGCACCGGCCAAGTTGATAGCCTTCGCATCTTGTATTCTTTTCACATAAATTCACCTTTTTTCTAGATTTGTTCATGTGAAAAACGAGTAAAGCTCTCCCAGGGTTTAGAAAAAATTTACTGAAAATGTTTAATTTTCCAAAATTTTTTTCTTTTTTTGTTTAATTTTTATAAACTTTTTTCCTTTTTTTTTTTTTTTTTTTAATTTTTTTTCCTGGTTGGCTAAAGTGACTCAATTCTTTAAACGTAATCCGGTGAAAAATTTTCTGTGTGTTATTGGATTGACAATTCAGACTTTTGCAGGCTCAAAAGCTCCGAACAAGTCTAAACCATTACATAAGCGGACGGAACAAAAGCCGTCAAAGAAAACCCTTTAAAATAACATGAACATCCTCTGAAAAATCATATAAGTTTCTTCTTTTTCTTTTTTTTTGTTTCTTCGTCATCTGTTCTTTATCGAACTATTATCTCTCGTAAATCACCTATTAAAAAATGTCTCAGCCTCAAGATATCAACAATCTCTCCCAGTCTTTCTCTAACGCTGTTGCCATCTCGGCTTCGCCTGTTAACGCCTTCTCTCCCAGCTCCCCCTACGGCCAGTCCATCTTCCCCGGCAGAGAGACCAAGGCTCTGAAACCCTTTTCTACTGGTGACATCAAGATTCTTCTTCTTGAGAACGTCAACAGCACTGCCATTGATATTTTCAACAAGCAAGGATACCAGGTCGAGTTCCTCAAGACCTCCCTGCCTGAGAATGAACTGATTGAGAAAATCAAGGATGTGCATGCCATTGGTATCCGTTCCAAGACCAACCTAAACAAGCGCATTCTGGAGCATGCTAAGAACCTTGTTGTCATTGGCTGCTTCTGCATTGGTACTAACCAGGTTGATCTTGAGTATGCTGCTCAAAAGGGTATTGCTGTTTTCAACTCTCCCTTCTCTAACTCCAGATCTGTGGCTGAACTTATCATTGCTGAAATTATCACTCTGGCTCGCCAGCTCGGTGACCGCTCCATTGAGATGCACACCGGTACTTGGAACAAGGTTTCCTCAAAGTGTTGGGAGGTCCGTGGCAAGACTCTCGGAATCATCGGATACGGCCACATTGGTTCCCAGTTGTCTGTTCTTGCTGAGGCCTTTGGTATGAACGTCATTTACTACGACACTCTCATGATTATGGCTCTTGGTACTGCCAAGCAGGTTCCTACTCTGGAGGCTCTCCTGCGCCAGGCTGACTTTGTCACTCTTCACGTCCCCGAGCTTCCTGAGACTAAGAACATGATTTCTACCAACGAATTTAACTGTATGAAGGACGGTTCTTACATCATCAATGCCTCTCGTGGTACTGTCATTGACATTCCTGCTCTTATCGAAGCTCGCAAGTCTGGCAAGCTCGCTGGTGCTGCTATTGACGTCTTCCCCAATGAGCCCGCTAAGAACGGTGTCGGTCTTTTCTCTGACTCTCTCAACACCTGGACTACTGAGCTTACCCAGCTCGGTAACATTATTATGTCTCCCCACATTGGTGGTTCTACCGAAGAGGCCCAGAGTGCCATTGGTATTGAGGTCGGTACCGCTGTCAGCAAGTACATCAACGAAGGTTCTTCTGTCGGTGCTGTCAACTTCCCTGAGGTTTCTTTGCGCTCTCTGACTCTTGATGACAACGATCGTGCCCGTGTCCTGTATGTCCACAAGAATGTTCCTGGTGTCCTGAAGACTGTTAACGAGATTTTTGCCGAGCACAACATTGAGAAGCAGTACTCTGAATCGAGAGGTGAGATTGCTTACCTGATGGCTGATATCTCCAACGTTTCCACCAGTGAAATCAAGGCGCTGTACGAGTCCCTTGAGCAGACCCCCTTCCACATTGTTACCAGACTGCTCTACTAAATTAGTCGCGGTTCAACAAAACCACCACCCAAAAATTTAAGCATTTTTAGAGTTGCCCTCCTCAACGGAAGACATCAAAAAAAAAAAGAGAGTGATCTGGAGATATGATGACAACACCCTATTTATGAGTTTTTATACACACATTTTGTGTATACAGAATTGTTCTTTCTTTTGAACATTTTCAACCTTTGTTTATGAATTTAATGTTAGAATAATTAATTGTTTGTTTAGTTAGATTGAGAGGAGTGTAGAGTTAACTTGGTCGTAAGCTTACAGATATAGCCATGATGAGAATCTCATTTTTTCCAAAGCTGGCTGTAGTTAACCAGAAGTGTATTCCAACATGATACTATTTGCAGTCACTGTAATAATGGAGAAGCCGTATCCAAGTGTTTATAAAGCAGGTTTTAACGGAACAATAACCCTGGACGGTAAGCAAAGAACTCTCTTGGACTTGAGATTAGAAAAAAAAACATTACTTGTTTCGTGTACCCATGCACTGCCAAAATAACTAAAACTCAAGTACTATAGTTTAAAGTTTATATTTTATAAATATCTTTTCACGTGATAAAACCTTTCCCTGAAAAACGCAATTTTCTGCTCATCGCCACCAAGGCAGTAACGCACAATTTTGAGCGGTTCTCACGGCTGAGACAAGAGAGCTGATACCTACACACAACTTCTTTAACCACCGCCACCATAATAAAAGTTAGACAACAACAATAGTAATTTTCGCATACAATTTTTACCACTGTTTTTTTCTTTTCGTTCTTTCACTTTCTTGATCTCAGAAAACCAACTTTTTTTTTAAATTCCCTTTTTCATCACCACCACTTTCTCTATCCCCATCAATTTCCTTTCCTTCATCTTCCTACACTTAAACCCTTTTTCACACATCATCCCTCGCCTCAATTCTACTATTTCTGGTCTGCAACTGATTTGTTTTCTGTTTTCGCCCAAGTAGATAGCTCATTTATTTATTTTCCAATTCCCTGTCAACGCCACCGCTCACTTCACCACGTCCCACACATAGTAGTTTGCAATGGCACTTGTCTCCGCGTCTCCCTTCATTGCCCTGTTGGATGAGCCAGATTACGATCTTAAGGCTTATGCACTGCAGTCTCTTGACGAGCACGTCGACCAATTATGGGCTGAAATCGCTGACCACATTTCTCAAATGTAAGCTCTTGCAATTCTTTTTCTACTGATTGCGTTCGATAGCTAACCCTTTACATTCCTTTTTTTTTTTTTCTTTTTTCAAACAGAGAAGAATTGTACGAAGATAAATCATTCCCTTCTAAAGATCTTGCAGCGTTGGTTGCTTCTAAGGTATGTCCTACACTGACAACTGTATTCATTTTATTGCTTGTGTTGCTAACTCTCAGTTCAGGTTTACTACAATCTGGGTGAATTCGAAACTTCCATGAAGTACGCCTTGGTTGCTGGCCCTAAGTTTGATCTCGACCTTAAAACAGAATACATTGAAACCATTGTTTGTAAGTACAATTTTGCTTTCATTGTTTTGTTAGATTCTGTATTAACCCTTTAATTTCTTAGCAAAATGTATCAGCCATTACATTTTTCTAGCTCAGCAACATCACGATACACCACCAAAAGATTCGAAAGATTTAACTCCCATTGAGCCCTCTCTTGTGTCTGTCGTTGAAAAGATGCTTGAAAGATGTGTGGCCAAGGGTGAATATAAGCTTGCACTCGGTGTCGCGTTAGACGCCCGCCGTCTCGATATCATTGACTCTATTTTGAGAAACACTCTTAAAAAGTCTGACGACGCCATGGAGCTTATCAACTACGTTTTGAACTGCTCTGTCACTGTTGTTTCTAACCGTGAGTTCCGCAACAAGACTCTCAACAGTCTTGTGCCTATCATCACATCTTTACCTTCACCCGATTACTTCGCTATTGCCAAGATCATTGTGCAGCTTAACGACTACAACCTCGCCATTTCTTTATTCAACAATCTCCTGCAGGGTTCAGAAAAGTCAAAGGAACTCATTGCCTACCAGGTTGCTTTTGACCTTGTTGCCTCCGCTTCCCAAGAACTTTTAGAAAAAGTCCACTCTGAGTTTAGCACAAAGACGACCCCCGAGTACGAAAAGCTCACACATATTTTATCCGGTATCCCCACTTACGACTACAACTTGACATTTTTGGAGAAAAACAACCAGACAGACTCTTCAATTTTGAATAAGACTAAGACCTTACTCGACGGTAGAAGTTCTATCTTTCACTCAGCTGTGACTTTCCAGAATGCTTTTCTGCATGCTGGTACTACTGCCGACAGCTTTTTTAGAACTAATCTTGAATGGTTGGGCAAGGCCACCAACTGGACTAAGTTTTCTGCTACCGCTGCACTTGGTGTCATTCACCAGGGTAATTTCACTCAGGGTAGAAGAATCTTACAGCCTTACTTCCCCGGCAGCCCGCAGGGTTCTTGTTACACTCAGGGAGGCAGTCTGTACGCTCTTGGTATCATTTTTGCCGGACACGGCCGTGAGGTTATCGAGTATTTGAGAAACCAAGTGGTCAGTACTGCTGTTCAGGGCCACGAAGATGAGGTTGTTCTTCACGGTGCTTCCCTTGGATTGGGTGTCGCTGGTATGGGCTCTGGCAACTCAGATATCTATGAGGAGCTCAAGGCTGTTCTTTACAACGACTCTGCCATTGCTGGTGAGGGTGCTGGTTTGGCAATGGGCCTGGTTATGCTTGGCTCTGCTGATGAAACTGTTTTAGATGAGATGCTGCAATACGCTCGTGAGACCCAGCATGAAAAAATTATTAGAAGTTTGGCCATGGGTATTGCACTTCTGATGTATGGCAAGGAGGAGGCTGCTGACAGTCTAATCGAGACTTTAGTGACTGAACAAAGCCCCATTCTAAGATACGGTGGTGCCTTCACCATTGCTTTGGCTTATGCTGGTACTGGTAACAATAAGGCTATCAAGAGATTGCTACACATTGCTGTCTCTGATGCTAGTGACGACGTTCGCAGAGCTTCAGTTATCGCTCTCGGTTTCATCTTTTTGAGAAACCACACTGCGGTTCCTAGAATGGTCGAGCTTTTGTCTGAGTCTCACAACCCCCACGTTCGTTATGGTACTGCTCTGGCATTGGGTATTTCTTGTGCGGGTACTGGGTTGAAGGAAGCTGTTGAGGTTCTTGAGCCCATGATGAAGGACTCTGTCGATTTTGTTCGCCAAGGTGCTTCTATCTCCCTTGCCATGATTCTTATTCAGCAAAATGAGAAGACTTTCCCCAAGGTCAAGTCAATCCATGAGACTTTTGCCAGCGTTGTTCAGAATAAGCACGAGGATGCCATGTCTAAGTTTGGTGCTGCTCTTGCCCAGGGTATCATTGATGCAGGTGGCAGAAACGTAACTATTTCTCTGGAGAATGCTCAAACTGGAAGTTTGAACATGAAGGCTGTTGTAGGCCTTGCTGTTTTCACACAATTCTGGTACTGGTTCCCACTAACGCACTTCCTGTCTCTTTCCTTCACACCAACCACCATTGTTGGTGTGGGCGAGGACCTGCATGTTCCCAAGTTTGACTTCACCTGTAACGCTAAGCCTAAGCATTTTGGCTACCCGCCCAAGGTCGAGGAACAAAGCGAGAAGCAGCCTACTAAGGTTGAGACTGCTATTCTGTCCACAACCAACAAGGCTAAGAACAGAGCTAGAAAATCCAGCAAGGCTGCTAACAAGCTCAAGGAAGAAACTGAAGAAACTGAGGCTAAGATTCCTGAAAAGGTCAAAGAAGAGGCTGATGAAGACAAAATGGATACAGAAGAAGATAAGACTCAAGAGTCACCCAAAGAGGAGGTTGAAGACACCGAGATTGTTGTCGATCAAGACTACGACAACTTTGAGAATGAGCTCAAGAAGCAGAACCGCCGGCACTATAAGGTGGACAACATGTCCCGCGTCGTACCTGCGCAACTGAAGTACATTACTTTTGAGGGTCAAAATCGGTTTGTTCCCGTGCGGAGGTTCCGTGGTACCGGTGGTGTTCTTGTCGTCACCGATCAATCGCCCGATGAGCCTAAGGAGTTCATTGAAACTGTTAGACAGAAATACGAGTTGGAGAACGGTGATGCGCCGCTGCCTAAGCCATTTGTTTACGAGGAGCAGGCAGAGGAGGAACTTTAAACTTTGCACCTATCTCATAATGTGAAAAATATAATAAAGCTAAAAGAAAAAAAATACACAAAACAATACAAGTTTTATTACTCTATTATAACAAAAATTTAGATGAACGTTTATGATGAATGAGCAAGGTTACTTGAATCTTGCAAGTGCAGGACCAAGCTTGTCTTTCTCCTCTTCGCCGCGAGCCTTTCTAATGAGCTCCGCACGCTTGTTGCGCTCGGCCTTGAGCGCATTCTGCAGACGAATCTTACTCTCGTCAATAAGACCCTTCTTCTTCTTCTGCAGCTCCTTGTAAACGTAAGTCTCCTCTTCGGGCAGGTCAGGTCTTAGTTTATCCATGTAGTCATCGCCTGTGCTGCCGGGGGGTCGGCTAGCCGCCTCCGCTTCCTCACGCGCCGAACGCTCTGCAGGCGTCAGTCGCTCGGTCTCAGCATGCTTGCTCACATTACCAATAGTGTTGGGGTCAAGCGTGATCATGTTGGGCTGCAGCTTGTTCATGAGCGCGCGGACCTCGTTCTCACGGCGACCCTCGCGCGATGCGTTCATGTACGGGTTGACCTCGAGACCATCAAAGTTAGCCTCACCAGCACCGGGCACAATGAGAGAAGAAAAGCCCTGTGCGTGGCCAGTACCAAGGATATCCTCAAATGGGCAGAAGCGGACCTGGTTGACAGGGCATCCAGGCATGGTGTGCTCCATGTACGGTGTCTTCTGAGTTAAGAAATCATCTTCAGCAAGTGTGAGAGCGCCCTTCCACACATGCACATAGGAAGAAAAGCCGACTGCAAGCAGGCCAGTGTCGGATATAGAGAGCGAGCTGGCCGGCGCGTAGGTGCCGAAAGAGGTTACAGATTCCTTAAAGTTACGAATGTCCCAAATGCGAATTTGCTTGTCGCCGCCGGCAGCCGCCATATACTTGCCCTCACGGTCCATCGCAATGCCGCGGACGGGACCGTGTGTCGCCATCACC
This sequence comes from Geotrichum citri-aurantii, assembly GCA_030463015.1. Classification (NCBI taxonomy): domain Eukaryota; kingdom Fungi; phylum Ascomycota; class Dipodascomycetes; order Dipodascales; family Dipodascaceae; genus Geotrichum; species Geotrichum citri-aurantii. The sequence continues at coordinate 35,103 of JAKVQX010000082.1, forward strand.
TTGGCGAGCGGTGTATGAGTATTGGGAGCCCAGAGCGAGACGACACCATTGTTATGACCCAGGTGCACGACCGCATTGTACGGGTTCAGCGCCATAGCTTGTGGCGTACCCAGTTTAGTGCGGATTTCGGCTACCAGGTTACCAGTGGAAACGTCCTGGTACCGCAGCAGACCATTTTCGGCGCCAGAGGCCAGCAGAAAGTGGAACGGTAGATACTCCAGCGCAACGGCGCCAATGTGTTTTTTCAGTTTGTGGACCTCAGTACCGCGGTAGTCGTAGATGAAAGTGTATTTCTTTTGGGCAACGGCGTAGAATTGGTTGTCACTTTGAAGGTACTTGACGGCGCGTACGGTTTCGCCAACCTGAATCTCGGATGCAAGCACGCCCTGTTTCCAGTCAAACGACGCTACATGACCCTTGCGACCACCAATCAAGAGATGGTTACCAGTAACTGAAAAATCGATATTGTAGGGGCCGAGCTCTGTCAGCTTGAGGTTGAAGCTCTTCTTAGCGGTTTGCACATCGACGTGCTTTTTAATCTCGGCTTGCGAGAACTTGTACGTTTTCTCGAGGTCGCCCTCGGCCTCAAGGTAACCCTTATCCTCCAGCAGCAAGTACTCCTCGGCCTTTGCCGCAGTACGTGCAGCTGCATTGAACTTGGCCTCCTGGTACTGCATTTTGGTTTTTAGTCGGTTGTTTTTAACATTCTAGAGTAACCAAAACAGCTAATGTTAGTTATATCTCTTTGCACGTTATATAAGAGAACTGCAACAGGTGTTATAGACTTACCTTAATCTTCTTGGAGTCGCCTCGCTTAAACTTCTGGATACCAGCAGATGATGCCGATGTGGGCGCGCCTGACGTCAGTTTCCGGGTCGACATGGTGATTCTTTGTTTGTACTATTTTTTTTTTGTCGTAGGTTTGTGGGCCTGGTTGGTGATGTCAATAGTGATGGGATCAAAAAGATTTTACAAGCCGAAATTTTTTTTGGAAAAAAAAAAAAAAAAAACTCCCAACGCACCCTAGCCCTAGATCAAATGAACTTGTGAAATCACCAGAACAAAAAAAAAAAAAAAAATTCAACAAGAAAAATTAAGTAAGGGACATCCGACGATTATCAGCATTTTGATATTAAAAATATTTTTGTTTCCTCATTGTCATAAAACTTTTTTAACATATAAGGCTCATTTTTGTCTCAGAATTGTAGTGCAAGTTTTTACAATATTTTTAGACTTGCAATTCTTGCTAATTTCTTTCTGAACAGAAGCCACATTAAAAAAAAAATCACAGGTATCTTTACATAACCTTTGGGCTGTGTGTCTTATCAACTTGCCAGATTTTTTTTTTAACTAAACTGAAGTTTGCATTTACAAAAAAACTAAATCAGCTTTTGTATTTTAAATCTAATATTTTAGTAAAATCAAATTATTTTGCATATTACTATTTGAACAACACACAAAGACGCCAACACAACAAAATTAAACCCGATTAGCGGGGCTGTTCCATTCACTATAAATTTTTAGTTTACTTCAACGGCGCCGAGTTTTCCACAAACCAAATCCGTGTGTCAAGGAAAACCTACCTTGATTGTCACAACAGAGTGTAAAGTCAAGTGGGAGGGTGTTGCAGTAAAAAAAAAAAAAAACTTTGTCAGGCTATGTTGTTCAGCTGACCATTAATCAAACAGGTGCGGTAGCAAATCAAAATAATAAAAAAACATCGACTATTACTTCTATGCTATTCTTAGTATCAAGTATGATAACGATATCAAGCTCCGTGGGAGGCCATCTTTAGACAATTAAGCCCCGATTTGTGAAGGGCACAAAACTTCAGAAAGTGCACGATTGTTTTGGGCCGGCCACAGTCAAAATTATTGGTTTTATTTTTTTTTCCAAGATTTCTATACGCCTTTTCAAAATGAGACACCTAAGTGTCATGACTAGTTTTCAATTGCAAAATCTTGCTTATGGTGCAACGGTTTGCTTTCTTCATGATTTTCAAAAAAAAATGCTGTATTTGCCCGAGTCACCAAAAAAAAAAAAAAAAAAAAAAAAAAAAAAAAAAAAAAAAAAAAAAAAAAAAA
>JAKVQX010000830.1:0-10273 GCA_030463015.1 Geotrichum citri-aurantii
GGACATAATGATTAGACTAGAGATCTTAACAACCCACAGTCTATAGCACTGCTGCTCTTAATGGGTATGTATCATTACAAAAATTTGAACCTTTATAGTAAAAAAGATGAAAGTGTTATTAAGTTTTTGCCATCAAATACAGTTAAAAAAAAAAAAAAGACTGGCCAGCAACCAAAAGAATAAACCTTCTATTTCTTGTTAAGAAGGGATCATCGAAAATCCAGTGTAGCAACTGGTCTTAGTCTGACACAACTAGGGTATTTTAGTTTTGTTGGAAAAAAAAAAAAAGCGCAACTACAGCTCAAAAAGGAGCTTTAATTTGTTGATACCTTCTTTAGCAAGGAGAAAAACGCTCCTGATGGCAGCCCTGTCTGTTTTTCTAAAACAGAAGTACACTCGAAAAAATTTGCTTTTGTAAGTTTAGTTTTAATTTAAATTTTTTATCTCTATAGATTAAATTTTGTTCTTTTGTAAATTTCTACTTTGAAGATTCTAGTTGAGTATGTAGTTTTCTATACTTTTTTTCTATGACACGATCTCAATTGTAAATAAATAATGTAAAACAATTATGTTTTTACTTGCAAAATATTAGGCAGCCACAACCTTTTCTTGAGGTTCAACCTTTTCTTGCAAATCAAGCTTCTCAAGTAGCGAAGAGACCATATGGGGTTGAAGATCAGTGTGCTCAACTGGCAGCTCAATGCCAGCATCAACAACCTTGTTGTATTGCTCCAGCTCCTTCTGATGCTCGCGTTCAATAGCGAATTCCACAGCAGACAGAACATTATCCACAATGATCTTAGGCTTGTATGCAGGTTCAGTGCCCTCTTGGTAGACACCTGTCTTGACCAAAATAGAGTACCACTTGTCGTCAAAAGAGTTGGCGAATCTAATATCCGATTCAGGAGTGTCACCAACAAAGTAAACGGTGTCGGCCTCCGGCAGGGTGTTAAGAATTTTGTCATGAATTTCATTTTCCATTTCGGCTTCGTCATCATTATCATCGGCCTCAGGTTCAGCAACTAAACCATTTTCAGTGAGCGGCTCTTCAGAATCTGAAACTGGCTCAGCGACCATGGCGCTTCCAGTAATGTTCAGCTCATCCACTGGCTCAGCCACCAGGCCCTTGTCCGTAATGCTGTCTTCCACAGGCTCTGACACAATTGCCTCGCCAGTGATGCTGGTAGATGCTTCAGTAGGAGATGAGGGTCTCGAGGGGGAAAAGTGACTGTCGTATGTGTTTTGTCTCCATCGCTTGAGTACCTTGGACGCATACTTGAACGTATCCTTGTGAGGCTTACCAAAACGGTTCACAGTCAGCTCCTTACCAGTGTGGTTCTTGTAAAGAGCAGAAATAGTGACCTGCAGAGCACCCATACCGTACCGACTGAGGTTGTAGTTGGTGGCCCAAACAAAATCACTGTGAGCAAAGTAAATTGGCGGGCCCTCTTCAAAAGTCTTAGAAACAGTGCCCATGACACCGTTCTTTGACATCAGTAGCTCAAGGATGATTTGCTGATCGGCAGCCCACTCACGCGAGTCAGCAAATACCAGAATTGCCTCAATGTTGGTCTTGGAGAAATCGCGCTCACGAGAGTTTTTGTATTCTTCGTCGGTCAGGGTTCTAAAGGGACTGACGTGAGGGTTCCACTTAAGAATGTCACCAGGAGTGACAACATCCTCAAAACCATAGTTTTCAGCAACAAGGCGACAAGCCTCACCAATGCCACCAATGACCAATACAGTCTTGTACTTATCTTTCAGATCGCGCATGGGAGTGTGTCCTTGAATGAATTGATCACACGAGACGGGGACCTGGAGACGAGTTGACAGATCAGTGCATCTCATCTCCTCGGTCTTACCACCACCATTGGTGACAAAAATGTAAGGAATCTTAATATTGTATTTATTCTCACCATTAAGCATTCTAAGAGCGAGCGGCGCCTGAGGAATTGTGTCGGGTCCACGAACAAGAACACCATCAATGTCGAAAGCAAAGGCGAAGGAAGCAACGCGGGGATGGTTGATTTCCACTTTCGGAGGGCCGAGAGAGTTTTTCCGAGAAGGGCGTTTCAAAATACGCTTAGCAGTAAGTTGTTGAGCAGCATCAATAGATAATGATGACAGTTTGGTTGAGCTAGATTGCGAGGCCAAAGAATTTGAATCGCTAGGCGTAGTCTGAGCAGTGATATTATCCGGAGAATTCATTTTGGTTTTAAATTATGAAAAATGAGTGATATCTTTGTGATTGATGATGAGATATTAGAAGTTAAGGAAATATTAAATGAAGATATTAGAAAGCTCAATCCAAGAAAGAAAAAAAACAAAGAGGAAATAGACCTGTATTTATAATTTTTTTTTTTACCTCTGGAGATTAGCTCAAATAAGATTTCCCTGAAACAAAACAAACAGGAATGGTGACACGGAAAAGAACAACTGAAGAAGGTGACTTTTTTTGTTTTAAATTTTTTGGAAAACATATGGCGAGGTTTGTGAGAGAAAAATGGTCGTTGTTTTGAAGGTGTCGTTAAGATTTGGTAACTGTAAAGTCAAACTATGCGCTGTTGCTGAACTGTAGCTTGTTCCGTTGTTGCTATTACCCTTTTGTGTGTGGTACGAAACAGCATACGTACCTTAATTGTATCTATGCTGGTTCCGACAGAGAGGGTTTTAGTTGGCAACAGTAATGTTAAAAAATGAGACGCCGTCAGGGCTCAGCATGACGAAAGATAGCATGTGCGTGTATACTTCATATGTTCGTTATGTATCAACAGAAAAAAATGTATTTTATACAAATGTATCATAATCAGAAACAAGCGCTGGATTATTCTGGCGCTTTGTACCAAACAGTTGTGTAATTGTTATGGCATACCCTTCAGTAAATTCCAAGCTAACAAAGCCTATTGCATTCACGACAAAACGCAAGCAGCAAATTGAAGAAATTACAATTTTTTCATTCACTATAAAATTTTGATTTTTATAAAAATGATATATACTGATGTAAAATTCAAGGACTGAAGCCGCTGGAGCCGCTGGATCATCACCAAATTTGATGGCAGATACCGGATCTGTGTTCTGATGAGCCTAATCACTACCGATTCAGTGGTGGCAGCACAAGCAGGAAAAATGAAAAAAAAAAAAAGTCTCAAATTTTGACAAAATAAAAAAACCTTCAACGTCATAGTACAGCCACTACGTCATAAAACCTTATTAGAACTGTGTAAAATGAAAACACACATACTAAAACAATAATGTTGACAACAGCTTTTACGAACACAAAATCAAGATTACTCTGTGACCTTAGTGCTTTAAATCACCACTAAAAGGCCAAGTGTCACATTTCTTACCAGTATTATCCATTATGATTTTTAATTCAAGGCACAGAGGTGATGGTGGCTGCTTTAGGCTTTCAGGGGTAGATTCACAGGTACTCACTAGATCGAAATTTCTCACGTACCGACCGTAGACAGGGCCTCAGCGATTTCAATAGTGTCAAATCACTTTTTAATGAAAGTTACTTAGATCAAAGACACCATATCTTACACTCAATTAACTAAAGCCATACTGTTCTGACGTCTGAGTATTCATCCGTGTTCGAAGAAGTCTAATGAGAAGGTTATCTAATAATTCAAGTTTTTTTCTTCCAAAATCTCAATTCTGACGCCTAGAAGTAGAGATACCATCGTTTCTTCTCGTGTCTACTTATGGAGAAGATTTCTGTGTAATTGCACAGAATGCTACACAAGCTAACTAGTTTATCATAAGATTATAATAGAAAAACATGGTTTGTTGTTGACCGGTAGCTAGCCAATCTAAGAAACACATCAATTCCCCCCCCTTGCCAAGGTTTTATGTTATTATTAAATTGCTAGTCGTAAAAGGTATCTCGATAACGACAAACCGCTAATATAGGCAAGTGTCATAATCGCATCATGCACGGCAGACGGTTATATCCTAATTGTTGTTGTTGTTGTTGTTGTTGTTGTTGTTGTTGTTGTTGTTGATATCATTTTTTTTTTTTTTTTTTCAAGTTATTAGTAGGCATCTTAGCAAAACTATGTTTACGCGAGTGTTTACCAGTGGTTGCAGAAACAAAATACAAATTGCGTAGAATTAAAACTAATATTTTTGCTATGTCTATGATGTTATTCTAATTCACAAGCAGCCTAAACATTAATGGACCGGTATAGGTAACATTATTCGCTAATCCCTCGATCACTTTAGGCCAGGATTCCTAAATAAATTTATTTCAATTCACTTTAACTTAATTGGTAATTTTTTAAATAGCTTCATTCGTTCCATATTTTTTCCGAGAGATATCACATGTGTACCATAAACAAATCAATGGCAGTAGCGCTCATCTCAAAAAAACAAAAATAGTGACGTACATCATTACCACTGACCGGCATGCAACCCGTTCCTTCTCTAAAAAAGCTAGAGCGGACCTCTAGTCCGAGTTGTGTCCTTGATTTTTGATGCTCACATCTGGTCATGAAACGCTTTGCAATCCAGCCGCTTTTGCCGGACCCAAGAAATTATTTATTGTAGGCGTCAGATTCACACTCTTTATGGAACACCTACCTATAAGCCAACATTACAATTACGATTTCTACAATTGATCACAAACTTTCGGGACGCTATTTTATGAATGAAATCAGCAATTGCGTATTTTTCACCGGCTTCTACAGTTTTTACATTCTGAGACACTGTTTGATAACATCACCTAACTATCGGAAAAATACAAATTCCGATTTCCGGAGCATAGAAAGAAACAAAAAAAATTAGTCTGCAGGTTATAACCGGCCATCTTAACCAAGCCTCTTAAAGTACTTCAGATACAGGAAGTTGACAACTCAACTGTATATACCCAAGGTATCTCTATTCCTAGGTATCTCTGTTCCAAGATGAAGAAATTGTGTTGTTTCGAATGTGAATGATTCATGGTTCAAGTCCCAGATTTCCACAACATCTATTTCTGTATATCCTTATGTAACAAGATGCAATAGTCTGAACAAAATACTTCAAAACTTTACACAAGACGCATTAAAAAAATGCGATAATTACATCATTTTTCTTATGCTGTTGTCATGACAACTTCAGGTACTGAGAGTATACAGAAAAGCTTTTTTTTATTAGCCTTTGATCACTAAATCGACAGGAATTTTAGAGTTGGAAAAAAAGCTAGCTCAACACCTAGGTAAGCATTTGAAAGGAAAAAAATTGGAGAATTTTTTTAGAAATATAGAGAGAGTTTTACATTGAAAAAACCAGGTGCTTAATTTTAGAGGGTTTTTGTTAGTCAGAGGTTAAACGATAGCAAAAGATTGCACAATAACAAAAAAAAAAACACTTATCTAAGTTGAATCTTATCCAGATCCTAACGAATTTGAGAAACTGAAACAGTATTATCTTTTATAACCGGAAGGCTGCGCCAGCTATAAAACAATGATGCAAGTGTCTTTGATTACTCTAGAAAATTGTGTGAGGTGTGAACAACAATCTATAAGTGACTTCTCAATACCAAAATCAACCTGTGTTTTTTTTTTTCGTTTTCATGAACTTAGAGTATGTGTTGATTGTCACATTACTGTAGCTGGTTTTAAAGATAAATTGTTGCCTAGAGGATTAAAACTTTTGTGAAGAATTCAATCTAGGCTCATATTCAATATAAATAGGTCATTTTAATTTTTTTATTCACTGAGACCCTTGTTTTGACTATCAGTAAAAAAGAGATGATAACGTCGGCACAGCAACCCACTATTCGGGTTAGGTTTTCCCTAAAATTTGCTGTAATCAATAAGCCATGATAGCTCGCTTTAGGAGTTTCCTTGGCCCTGTTTGAACTGTGGCTATTCTTTCATGGACTATATATGCCTTTCTCTAGGGACAGGAAAAAGTCTGAATGGTCGTATGTATCATGAAGGAGCTAGAAATTCTTATTGTAATTGTGGATACAAGGGCACTAAACATTTTAATACCTTGGTAATTCTTGTAGAGACTTATTTTGTTTGCACACAAAGTCACAACAATCATCTTTTAAATAGGGACAAATATTACGTGTAAAAAGTTGGATAGTCAACAACATTTTTGATTACAAAAAGGTTTAATTTGATTGCACCTCGAAGGGCACACAAAAAAAAAAATTTAAATCTGTGGATTTTCTTAAAAACTGAGTGAAGTTAAACCTTAAAAAAAGGTCAAAAAATTAGGAACAAATGAGTATTTTTAGTGTTGTGTTCGTCTAAACACCAGCCAAGAATTAAAGAATTTAAAATAATTACAACTTTTTGATTCATTTTTTACTTGTTTGTCTATGTTATCTAAAACACTTTACCAGCTACTTGCTTGAGCTATTTTTGCATGATCTTGAGCTAGAAAGTTCATAGCTTCTTCTCCCAATTTGTGCAATAACCTGGGTGTTTAGTAATTATCAAACCAACCTACTGCTGTATAGATACAATATATTTATAGTTATTTTGATTTATTCTTTGGGTTAAAATAAAACTCTTTTCGAAGTTCCTCAATTTCAGTCAGTGAAAACCCAAAAGGATGGTAGTTTCTGGTCTTAGACTTGAGAATAGGCCGTTTAGGATGGAATCTTCTGTAAAAAGGATAGAGAAAGTCTTCACGCAGTTTCCAATCAATTTTCTTTGAAAGTTTACCACTGGGTCCCTTACTGCCAGAAACCTGGTCGAGGGGAATAGGAGTGTACTGCTTCTTTTCGTCAAGGTAGTTCAGTACCAGCAGGTACTGCGATAGCAAAAGATCAAAGTCGGTTTTGAGTCTATTCTCGTTGAGCCTAGTTATATTACTCAGGTTTTTAGACACAGCGTCAAAGTAGGAGTTAATGGCTTCGTTATCCATAGTGGAAACTTGACGTACCCGTGTTTTGGTATAGTATGGAAAAGTCAAGGAAAGTCAAAGTAAATAACAGGACTGAAAACAGTATGGACTTGATAATTTAGCTTTTATTTACCTAGATATATTTCGGCTACTTCGTTTAGCTCTGTCATCGTTTTGACGGGTGACAGTAGGCTGTTGACTCAGAGTCGACGTGACGACAAATGATTTCCTTGAGACGTTTTCAGCCAATTGACAATCGCCGCATTATGGCCAATAAAAAACTCCTAGCGAGGTTAGGGGGCAGTGGCTGTTCCCCACTCACTAAGCTCGAAACAGTGTGAACAGCATGGCAACTCTACACTATGATGTCTGTTCTCAGTGAAATTTTGTGTGACGTCGCATCAAACAACTTTAAGGTGTTAAGTTTATTTTAAAAATTTTTTTTTCTCATATCACGTTTTATTCATTCATCAGAGGCTTTTGTTGTTGGCATTTGCAAGATAACTGGAAGCCTGTATAAAGACCGGTACCTGCAATGGCACACAAAATATGAAAAATTGTATAAAAAAAACACTTGCAATAACAAAGATTAGCCAAAGAAAGAGACTATTCAAACAATCAAAAAAACACCAATGCAATTTTGGTTAAAGTTTTTTTTAGAAAGTAACAAAAAGTTCAGGGTTTAACCTCCAAACAGCAACTATAAACAAAGATTTTCATTTTTTTCAAAAATTAAAAATATTTCATCAATTTAAATTAACACTCTCCTTACAGTCTTGCAATTAACCTCTTCTCTCTTTTTTTTTTTTTTTTTTTCTTTTCTTCCTACCAACATCCACTATTTATCTTCTTCAACGCGCTTGCCTCCAACAAGAATTCAACTTCTTCTTCTCTCCTTCCCCTCTGTCTTGAACACTATGCAATATATCAGAAATTTAAAATGGCCACAAATACTTTCGATTCCCAACACGCTACCAATGATTTCGCATTTTCAGAGTCTGAATTGAGTTGTGGGGAACTACTCGCTTTGGAAGCGGAGATAGAAAACCAATCGGACTCTGACTTTTTTGATCTTGATAACGAACATTTTATTAAAAACGAAGAGCAGGTCCTTATCAGGGACTTGACAGAAGATGATTTTGAATACGACTCTCCTCATCCTTTTGCCGAAGATGACGCCTCATTTCTCAGCGATAGCGAGTCTTCTTCGGAGTCAACGGACGAGGACACATCAACATTCAAACAGGAAATTAGATTGAAAAAAGAAGCTCCTTCTAAAACCACTGAGATCATCATCTCAAACATCTCTAAACCCCCTTTGCTGGCTTCTTGGAAAGTTGTTGAGCGTCCCTTTGGAATTATAGATGGCCAGTCTACAAAGTGTATTGCTGCCACCACTATAAAATCTCGTAATATTTCTTCTAGCGATGATAAGGATGAGGATGACTTGGACCTTGAGGATTATATTTACACTAATGATCTAGACAATAACACGTCTTACATTAAGGACTCTAAGTCTTCTAATTTGAGTGCACCTTTATTTGCGTTCAGGAGCAGAAATACTCCGTACTTTACTCCGTCGCAGACCATGAGGCGGCGCAAATCTTCAACTGCATCGTACTCCCACCGCAAATCTTTCATTTCAAAATCCAAGGCATTGAAGAAACGAAGAAAGAGTAGCAGCGCAGTGCTAGAGCTGAGTATATTTGATGATTTGGACGAAGATGATGATTGCTTGAGCCCTTTATTTGGTGAGTTACTGTGAGTGGCTATGACGTACGGCATCAGCATCTTTTTGAACAAAAAAAAAAAAAAAAAGTAATGTGTAACTGCTAGAATGCTTGTCATTTGTTATGTCGTGATAATTTAAACTATTTATTTCCATAAGCTACCCAAAAATATGTCTTTTAATAAGCCTGTTTACCGCTCGTTTGACAAAAGACCGAATAAGAATCTTCCTGCTTCTAGTTAAAAATGTTTCTTGATTTATAAAAAAACTCCGCCATCCGCACACACACACACACACGGCTCCAAAAAACTTCCAGTAAGTCTTTAAGCTTGATACTGGCACTACCTATAATTTAACTGTATTGTTGCCACCGCCGTTTGTTATGCCGTAGGAGCGGCTAATGGTGCAATATCGCCTCGAAGTTTGAAAATTAATAGTTTAAAGTGGAAAAGAAAAGTATAAATATTCAGGCATCTACAAGTTCTTTCAGTTTACAAGCCAACATCTTTGTTCAATTCCAATCAAAGAAATATCAGCAAATTATTTAGTTTAATCAACTAATCTCTCTTAATTCAGCTTTTTTCACATTTCTTATTTTCTCTTGTTCAGATTATTACTAGCTACACAATGGTTCAGCAAGTCAAAGGCGTTGAAGCTTTCGAAAAAATCATCAACGAAACCAAGGGCGTTATAGCCGTTGACTTTTTTGCTACATGGTGCGGGCCATGCAAGCAGATTGGCCCTGTCTTTGAAAAGATTGAGACCGAGACTCCTAATGCACTTTTCCTTAGAGTTGACGTGGACGAGTCTGAAGATACTGCCAGCAAATACGGAATCACTTCGATGCCTACATTTATTTTCTTTAAAGACGGTGAGAGCATCAAAACACTGATTGGACCCTCAGAGCATGAACTCAGAGCCGTTATCAAAGACTTGGTAAACTGAGTTCCAAGTAACTGAATGTTTCCTTACTGTTTTACCACAATTACATACAAGTTAAGACATAAATTTTTGCCATCATCGAAAGCGAAAACTTATTGTAAGCGCTCACACAGTTAATTCACTATATTATCTTACGAGGATTTCCCCAGAAATCAATTTTTTTTTTTGGTTCTATCCCTTAGCTTCTGAATCCAATGAAAATTGGATGATCCTGTTGTTAAGAGTACCAATAGAATCTACACTATTTGAGACTCACTCTTAACATTCACAATAAAAAGTAAAAGACATTTCTTCAAAATATAGTAAAACTATAGATGTGCCCCCCGATCTTTCAGTCTATTATTGACGGTTCCTGACCGATTTTACAGTTGTCTTGTGTGTTTTATTCAATATTTCTTGTTACCCTCCGTTTTTTTCAGAATCAGTTGAAATTTCATACACCTGCATATACCCTAAACCCACCACATATTACCTCGACACAAAGACAGCCTTTTAGCTCGTATCTTAGATTAAAATTGATTCTGGATCTCGTCTGTCCCAGGCCGTAAACGTCCACTAACAGGTATTTTAGCGAACTTCAGCGTCTATCCGACTCAGACTATTTTCTTGGTTTTTGAGCTTTTTCGATTTATTTTCTACTAAGACTTTAATATCCTATAAATATTTCTTTTTTTTTTTAATATTTTCATGTAGTTATATTTCAACATTGTTTTTTTTTTTTTTTTTTTTTTTTTTTTTTTGTTTAAATTGTTTGTTATA
>JAKVQX010000831.1:0-10266 GCA_030463015.1 Geotrichum citri-aurantii
TTTTTTTTTAAAAAAAAAAAAAAAAAAAAAAAAAAACGTAGTTGTCTGAGTAGACATTAATCGCAGTCAGCCGAACCCTCGGTCAGACCAACTCATCCTAACAACTGGATTAACCATGTCTGTATGTGTACATTTTACTAGTGTCAACGACACGAATCTGTCAATTATTGTACATCTACCGTACCTACTTCGTTCATACTCTTGCAGGTGTTTTTTTTTTTCTTCCCAGATGCTTGTTTCAATTTATGAGCTTGAAAATTTAATTTACTTTTTCAAATTTTTGTTTTAAATATAGATCTTAGTGAGATGCAATGTCAGGGCAGTGAGCTAAATTAAAAAAAATAATAATAATATTCTCAGCGACATCGATAATTGTTCCAAACTCGAAAGGACGCTAAAAAGTAAGAAAAGTCTCTAGTGTCAGTAAACGTTTTTTTTTTTTTTTTGTTTGTTTGGTGATATATTTTTTTTGGGCCGGTTGTTGCACGCCGAGTGACCACAGTTCAGTCATGAATTTTTTTTTCTCTTGAAATTACCGAGTATTGTCTGCATCTAGACTAGCTGACCCAATAACACAAAGTATCCTCATGTACCTCTGTGGTTGTGAACTAAGTTATCGTTAATACTGTTTTTTTTTTCATCGTTGTAGAAAACCCCTCTGTCAGCCCATATTTTCAATTCCGTCCAAGTGTGTGTGGTAGTTGGCCCGTGCAACGTCTTTACATTACTTGATTCTCCATTTGTAGGTAAACCCGAAAGAAATTTTTTTTCATGTTAAGAAGAGCCTGGCTGTGGCGTAAAAAAAAAAAAAAAAAGCGTTAAAACGAATTAGTGTAATTTTAAGCTCACAGACATTTTAATTTTACTTTGCTTAACTTGTCATACCTGCAAAACATTAAATAAAAATTTTACATGCCTTCAGGGTGGGATGGATTATCGATTCAATTGGTTCCTGACCTTGGGCAACCATGACCACAAGTTGCCTATAGCAACGAAAAAGATGAATCTGTGATATAGGAGTTCATATCTTTGGAAAAAATCTTGTTTATTCTTAGTTTGCTTCTCGTGGGTTGCAGTACCCTGGAGGGTTTTGGCGGTATCGGTCCTTGTGGTATTTCTTATGCTGATTTGAAACTTTTTTTTTCTTTCTGAGATACAAAAGTAGTAAATTTAAAGCTTCCGGCATCAAAAGTCCGGCTGGACTTAGTTTTTTTAACATTTTATTGTTAAATTTTTTAATTTCAATGGGCTAACCAATGTGCACATGATATAAAATGGGCATTATGACAGGTAGATTCATGAAGAGTCAAAAAAGTTTTTTTAGGTGGTTAAACTAATAAATAACAATAAATCAAAAAAAAAAAAAAAATAAATAAATAAAAAGCTTTTTTTTACATTTGGAGAGATAAGCCAAGAAAAATAACGAAAAAAAAAAAAATAAAAAAAAAAAAAAAAACTTCAACTATTCTATAGAACTAGGGTTTTTGTTTTTTCTTTCTCTTTCGTCCCTTGTCACAGGAACCCCAGTACAGTAGCAAGGGCACACACCACATGGTTTTTGATCTATATAGTCCTTAGCACTATATACTTCAAGTACTAAATAGAAAAAAATATTGAAATCTCCTTCCTTAGTCCTCAAGGGTCAGCGGATCAGAAAACCATTAGTACAAAAGTCCTGATCACAGAGTAGGGAGAACGGCCCTAAAGTTGAAAACATATAAGTAGCGCAGTAAGGAAAGAATCTTCTAAGATTAAGCTGTTTAGCCGTTTACTTAGGAAAAAAAAAAGCGTGAAAGGATGTGGCTAACATGGAGATATAAGATGCATGATTGTTTGCTTAATACTATTAATTTTTTTTTATTTCCTTCTCCCATTTCAAGATCTGTGACCTAAAAGTATGCAAACACATACAGATGGAGAGCGGAAGAACAAAAAAAATAATAAGATTTTACTCTTTTTCTATGACACCTAATCTTCTTAATTCCGTGCCTGTCAGTATCACGTGATATTTTTGATTCCATGCTCTCTTAGACTTGCATTTGATACGTTTGCTGCCAGGCTCCCCATGGACAAGGAAAAAAAAAAAAACACATCCATGTGTATACATATAAACTTGGTTTTATGAGAGACGCACTCCCCTTTGTAATTAAAGAATCAACACTACGTCACAAACTACAATCACGAGGCAATCAATACGCAATTTGTTGTACTACATCTATAACTTTTATGAGCATAGTAACCCTAATCATTGTTTTATTATACGTTATTTAAACGATACTACACAAAGTTATCGCTTTTGTAAACCGCCTGGTGCCATCTATATTGTCTTACCCAGGCTTGAACTTCTTTTATTTTCAAAAATAATCAATTAGACTTCAGGCTCGCGAACTTTTTAAATAAATCTTTATGTAGAGGTTGATGCTGCCCGACTGTTGCAAAAGTCCTGACTATTGATACAGGCTTGGCCAGTTACAGAAAGTTCAAAATGTAGCAATAAAACTGAAAAATCAAGCTTTTGGTATAAAGGCGGGCCCTGAATTTGATACAGCTTTTGTTGGGCTGGTCAAATTCATTGTTTTCTGGTTTGTTTTTTTTTTTTGTGTTTTTTTTTTTTTTTTTGTAAAATAAGCTGGTCCTAAAGCTAGAAATAATATATGACTTTCTATAGGTTAATGGGGAAACAAATAATGAGTCAATGGTGTTTTAATTTTTTTTTTCAATTTTTTTTTCAGAGGCATCATTCTCACTGGCTTGTTGACCAATAGCACGTAATCAGACAAGCTTAACCCTGAATCAACAAAAAAAAAAAAGATAAACTTAGAATGGCATGGAGCAGAAAATTGGATAAGGGCTTTTTGGACCAAAAAAAAGAATAAGATCAATTTCAGTACCTTGGTGGCAGTAGTAATTCAAAAAAAAAAAACAACCCCGATTAATCTTTTCATTTCAATTAAATGACATTCCTGTCGGGCCTTTATAGACGCACAAATTTGATTCGTGGAGAATTCGGCGCGCCATAAAGGCGATTGATGTAAATATCTAGTGAACGGCGCAGCCACAGCTAAGGGGTTTAAAATTTTTTTTTGGTGCCCTTTCTTTACACCGCACAACTATGAGTGAAAACCAAAAACTGATAATATTGATTTTACTGTTTTATCTGCCAAAAATTGAAAATTTAACGAGCCAAAAATTTTTTTTTCAAATCCCGTAAAGAAGTTTTACCCTTTTTTTTTTTTTTTTTTAACAAATGCTTGCTAGCAAATAGCCTTTAATTCAACTTGAATTTAATCTTACGTACCACTTGCTGACTTACTAAAAACACTTGTACTATAAAACTTTTCCTCAGTTTTTTGATCAGAGTTTTATCACTCCGTTTTTTTTTTTTCAAACAAATGAAAAAAAAAACTTTGGTTACAAAAACTTTGGTCAATTTCACAACTAAAATATCTTTGATTACTTTTAAAAAAGCGTAACTTGACCAGCCGATATCGATTTGTTATCAATAAGACTTGTTTTGTAAAAAATTTAGACAATTGCGTTCAAATCGCGTGTCAGCTGAGTAATGGTGATCTTATTAAAAACACAAGCAATATATGCATGCGCGCAAAAATATTTACAGCAGTTGTAGCAAGTTCAGGGAACTTCACCAGATCTTGAAAATAAAAAAAAGCAACAAGGCGCTATAAAAAATTTGTGATCCAAACTGTGTATTCCAATGAAATCTTTGTATTTAATTTTGAGTCATCAATAGAAAAAGAAATAAAAAAAAAATTTATATTTTTCAATTTGTTTTCATTAAATTTTTTATAAGTTACACAAATAAGGTAATAACTTGACTATTATTTAATCCACTAAACGAAGGGCTATGTCATTTACTATTTCATGGTGCATCGATTGCGAATTCTCCTTAAAGCTCAACAGTTTGAGATTAATCAACAAAATAATCAATGCCGTGTGTTAGTATTAGTGGAAGAGCATGGCATTAACAGTTTGATAGGCTCTACTGTTATCACTGATCATGGACAAAAAAAATACAAGATAATACTATAAAGCTCGATCACTACTTCAGTGCCTTTCTTACACTGACGTCAAGCTCTAAAAACACAATGCCTAAAGCACTCATTCTTTATTTTACTCATGACTTGATGAGTTTTCGGAGGTGCGCAACCGTTTCAAACACACAATTGTGGCTGATTTTGTGCCCCCTTCCTAAGTTTTTATTTTTTAACCAAAAGTGCAAAGCATTTAAAGTGATTTTTTAACTGTTTCAATTTTCTTGAAAGTATGTAAACTCATTATGCTTCTTTCCCTTTCCTATTAAACTTTATATGTATATAGAATACTGTTTTTAAACGGATGATTTAAAAAAAAACTAGACTTTGTGCATAATCTGTAAATATTATTTGTGTGCAGGTAACCAGGTTTATCTATAACTTAAGACCTAAAATGGCTCAAGTTTTTTCTATGATGTCCACCATGAAGTGACAGTGCATTTTGTTTATGGAAAATCATTAATCTTACAAAAAAAAGGAGATTGAATAAAGATTTTCAAAAAAGAAAAAATTTGAACATTATGAATATATAGTATCTGTCCATATAGCTTTGAAAAATATTAACTAAAAACTAAAGCAAGCACATAAAAGTAATAGGATCTAGTGTTATTTAATAGGTCTAACTGCACATCTCTAAGATTTTTGAAAATAAGACTTTTTCTATTTCACAGAACTAGTACTAAGGAATTGCGCAATTTTTTTTAAAAAAAAGCTGTTGACTAGTATATGTTGTCACAAGATTTAGAAAAGTAGTGTTTTCGTTTGATTCAAGTTTAAGTATCTATCTAAAATCTTTATTCTAATCATGTTTAACATTACTTATGTTTTGGAAATTAAAAATTTCAGGATATCGAGCCGTTAGCTTTCAAGTTTTTTTTTAGTTATCTAAGAAAACAATTTGACTCTCATTAACTTTGAGCTTTACAATTCACGACCAACAAATTTGAAATAAAATTTACAAGGAATATAAATTTACAAGGGAAAACTAGATTCATCAAATATTATTTTTTGTAATTTAAATCCAAGTCTATTTTATCATTTTTCAAATTAAAGAAGCTTGGTTCTGATACGTTATCACTGATAAATTTGACGCTCTTAACTGTAATTTACTTTTTTTTTCTGATCTTAAGTAACATGCAAGTTTCATAGTTGTTAACTAAATTTTTTAAATAAGTTCTTAGTTTTAACATTTTTATTATCACTTGATCGTTATATATCAAAAAATATAAAATTTTATAAAATTGCTCTGTTCATAGTATTTACTCAAGGTGAGCCTTTTTTTGAGGGTCGTCATCACAACTGCGACAATTAAAAGATGTTAACGTTCATATTCTGTATAACTTGCTGTAATATAAATTTACAGAATCAATTTAAAAGAGTTTTTAATGGCTATTAACATATTTTAAAAAAAAATTTGTTAAAACGAAAAGAGTGAACCCATTTAGAGGTGCTGTACTATTCGCTATAATTTTTCTTGTTTTGATAATTCCAGACTTTTTTAAAAATTCGTCCGTCCTAAGAAAGTGTAACTGTTTAGTAAATATTTAGGTAGTGTTCTGTGATTATTGAGAACAAAAAGATGATAACTCTACCAATAATTGTTGATTTACTTTGATTAATTTTAGTTTATGGAAAAATTTTAATGCGAGGTTTTTTGAATCCAGTTTAAAAAGGTATAACCCGCTTGTTGAAATTAGTTTGAATTTGTTAAACTATTTAAACTCATTTATCCGACAAGAATTGATTTAATTTGCGGGGCTACGCCATTTACTAAACATTTTACTTTACATCAATAGCGCTGAAATTTTTTACAAACCTAGTCCGTGTGTCAAGGTAAACCCAACAAGATCGTCACTAAAATGTGTTAGATCAAGTGGGAGGGCATGACAATAAGACTTTGGCAGGCTGTGCTATTAAGCTAACCCTCAATTGAGGAGGTGCGGTAGCAAATCAAAAAACTTGACTACTGCTTCAATTCCCACTTTAGTATCAAGTAGAGAACTGATGTCAAACTCTGGGGAAGATGCTCTCAGGTTTTTACGGCTCGATTCGCAAAGGGCGCAATCTTTCAGGAGGTGCACAACCGTTTCAGGTCTGTCACAGTCACTTAAATGGCTTTTTTATAATACTTCTACCTTTTCAAAGAAAGATTCCAAACCACTATGGCTAGTTCTCAACACAATTAAAAACAGTTTTTGTAATGATCGAATTTTGAAGTAGCTATATAGCATGAAGTATCGTGCAATAAATTCTTTTAAAATAGATAAATAAAACTGACTAGTTATATGGTACAAAAAAAATACTACGGGGAACAACCAAAAAACAAGTTAAAGAAAAAAAAAAAAGATTTTTGTTGGTTAGGAGGATTCCCAGAATCTCAGAACTGTGTAGATGAAAATAGGGCAAGGGTTACTAAATGAACAGACATTGGAGCGACAACAACTAGCCATCGGAATAAAAATGTTGACAGCTAAGGGCCCAAGCTCAAGACTGGTCCTAAAAGCACAACTCTTCAAATGTACTAGTACATTGTCAAACTAGTCAATTGACGTGTGTATCAAATATTACACGTAAAAGCAAATAGTGATTCAGAGAGAACACTGCTAAATCTCTTGTTAATAAAAGTTAATTTTATTTTTTGATGAATTCTATAAATCCTATTGGAGGAGTGATGAAGACTCGTCTTGAAATAAACTAATTAGAGTGAAATTAAATTAATAAAAAATAAACAAGTTTTTATAGGGCTATATATAACAAGACTGTTACCGTTTTGCTCATTTGGGGCTTTCTAATTTTGTCAATTAGTTCACAATGCAACAGTTGCCACTTTAAGGTTAGTAGTGAACTTGTAATACATGCCAAAAAAACCACGTTGATCTTTTTCGTTTTTCTTATTTTCTTTAATAAGTCTTACTGTAACAAAGTTAGCCTGAAATGCCCAACTGTCATTGCCCTTCATCAATCATTTTTTCAAAAAACTTCATTCATAATTTCAAGACCAGTTGTTGTAAACTTTTTTTTCATTTTTACATTACTAATATCCTTAAAAAGGTTAAGTGTAGCTGCACATTTTTCAAAAAAAAAAAAAGGAACAACTCACTCAGTTGAAAGGTAACAAAACTCAAAAAACTATTTTTCAAATTGCTCAAACTCTCGTCTCATTGATTACAATTTTTGAAGAGTTAAAAAGCAAACGTATAGAATTCTAAGACATGTTTTTATTACGATTTCTTCTTTAACAATATCGGCTCTCCTCGGCATGATTTTCCAGCTCCAACTTCTGTAATGTACAGTTTTTGACAAATTAAAACTTAGCTATGAATACAGAGTAAGATTTTTATTTTTTTAACAGTATTTTAAGAAATAGCAAACTTATTGTCAATTGCAGCAACAGAATTACTTGAATTCTCAGATCTTTTCAGTTACGAACTTACCGTTATTTCAATGAATCTAATTCTACAATTTAAAATTATTAATGTGGATTTTTTGATATGTATTTTTAAATTCTAAGATGGGTTTTTTGGACACTACTTTTTTTACTTTCAATTCCGTGCACCGTCACAGTGGAATTTCCCCCTCTACTTCACAGAACCGCCAGAAGAGCTTAGCAAATGTTCGTAAAACAAAGAAAGAAAGACTTAAAATCTTTGACTATGGCAAAAAGTGGCATCCGGATATCAAAATAAAATTATCAGAAAAGAAAAAGGCTATCAAGAAGAGGTTTGTCACAAAAGAAAATATTTATGATAGCTTTTCAAGTTTGAAAGCTGATGTGAAAAACTTAGTTATAGGTGAGTTAAACCCGAATATACAATGCCGTCAAAACAGACTTTTGGGGGCGAGACTACAGTACCATACCAAATTTTATTTTGCTCCATCAAAATAAATTAAAAAAAAAAAGCTGTTAAAATTGTATCCTAGTTTTTTATTTAATCCTAATGGTGTAAGTAAAAAATCCAAAAAGTTACTATTCAAAATTCAGGTAACAATTCACTAGCTATTTTTTTTAGTTTCAAGCCTTTCAGAAACAAAATAAAAGTATTTCTTGACTAAGTTTTGTTTGATACTACCCCGTGTTTCACACAACCACTGACAAAGTAGTGCTCTGATATTCAAATTATCCTTCAAAAAAATATAGTATAGTGCTTCAAAAACAACATTTGATTTTGAATGATCCAGACATACTTTGTAACGAGGGCCGTTATAATTAAAAATAATTTAGATAATAAAAAAAAGGATTTAAATGATTATAAACAATGAAGACTACCGGGAACGAACAAACAATGTTCAGTATCATAAGTTAGTTAGATGGAATTATTTCTTGTAGATGGTTTTTAATCATATAACAGAATGGTTGGTTCCTAGAATCCCCGGAAGCTTCCCAAAATAAATTGTTATTTAATTAGGATTTGAGACACGCACTAGAGACATGCACTGTCTTTTGTAAAATGAACTGCCAAAGATAACATTTATTTATGGTACTTGTACATGCACAGCCTACAGAAGACTATTCAATGATGCATTGTTACAATTGTAACTATGCTTTTTAAGAAAAAAAAATCTTTCACTAAGAAGAGATGTATGGAACGCTCTAAAGTTAGCTTTGCTAACTGAACTAATCATGCTAAGCTTTACTGATTTTAGACTTAACCAATTAAGGGAATCTTACTCGACCTTTTGACTAACTTGAATAACTGAAAAGAATTGATAAGTACAGGCAGTCTCATCGAACTCAACTCAGGGAATCTCACTAGATAAAAACAGAATTCTCATTGGATTCAATTAGGAATTATATTGGATTGTGTTGTCTATGAAACAACCTTCAGACGATCCATCATATTTTTCCAAGCTCGCAGTGTTATCTTAACTAGCTAATTTCCATGTTCTTAAGTATTGTAAATACTCTAGAGAATCTCTGGAGATCTAAGAAATTATCAAAAAAACTAAAAATGATTAAAACACTCAACTAGAGCCCTTCCTGCAAACAACTTATGATACTAGTTTTTGTTTGTTATTTGATCTTCCGGTTGACTTCTCTGCTTCATAGCCAGTTATACTATTTTCTTCTTGTATTTTTATTTTAGTAAATTCGTCTCTTGTAACACAAAAAGAATTTGAGAAATTGAATATAAGGCTTGGATCTTGATATTTGAATGTACAAGTAGCCACTCAACGCCAATCATAGTTTTTAATCAGTGAAAAGTGTTCAAGCTCATTGATTTATGAAACATTTTTAGTTAAAAATGATTGTTTTTCCACTGGCTGGTTTTAACTTGAGTGAGTTTTAAAGAGTGGTTTGAATTCGAGTTTGTTCTTTCTCACGGAAACAGCGTTTGAAGATCCGACTTTGTTGTGTCGGCTGATTTTGGATAGACACGAAACCCATATTGACAGTAACTTTAAAATCAAAAAATCTAAAGGAATAAAAGATCTGGCTTAGCTGACTGCCCTCACATCCATCACAATACTTAACACAGCTTTTTTTTTTTTTGTCGCTATTTTTTTGGGCCAATGAACGGTTTTTTTTTGTCGTCAAAGCACAAACAAGCTTTGGTGGCCAAATCACTTTAACAGAAGAATTTATTAAACTTTAACAGAAGAATTTATTAAACTCTTTTTTTTAAAAAAAAAAGAATGTCTGTGTCGTAGCTTTCACAGTAGATTATGTTTTATGAAATTTCGTATTTTAGGCATTTGGAGTGTGTCATATTGATGTCTTGAGTATTGTTAAAGATTGACTGATGAACCACAATTTCTACTAGTAGCATATGTTGAAAAACACCTCTTGCCCTTCATAGCAGATTCTAAACAAACAATTTTAGATTGGAGGGTTTAGATTTTATTTTGCGAGATGGGGCTAAAAATCACACAACAAAGTGAAAAAAGAAGTGGTTTTTTTTTTTTTGGTTCATGGTATATACTAAGACAATACAGTTGTGTTAGCTCAAATGGCAAAATCTCAATCTTATTGATGGAATAGTTGGGGATAATAATATTGCAAAAAAAGCTTTCTTTTTTTCAATTGAGAATCCTTTATGTCACTTCTCAAGCTTCCATCTCATTACATAGTTTAAAATTTTTTGGTTTTTACTTAGGATTTGGAGTAATTTTAGCAAGCACCCGTAATAGATTTCTTAACTTACAGAAGCTGGCAATTGCTTTTTTTTTTTTTTTTTTTTTTTTTTTTTTTTTTTTTTTTTTTTTTTTTTTTTTT
>JAKVQX010000832.1:0-10248 GCA_030463015.1 Geotrichum citri-aurantii
AAAAAAAAAAAAAAAAAAAAAAAAAAAAAAAAAAAAAAAAAAAAAAAAAAAAAACAGACCAATTTATAGTAGAAATGAAAAGTTGTACTATATCATTTTATTTTTTTCGATAAGGTGTCAAATTCTTCAAAAGGTACAAAACAGAAAAACTGTTTGAGCAGCATTTTAATTAGAAGTTTATACATATTTGAATGATAAAAGTTTCAGGTATACAAAGAACATGACAGCACTAGCCTTCAACAATCTGTGAAAACCCTTCCTCAAAGTGCGTAATTGTTAGAAAGTTAAAAACGTTTTGAGTTACAAAGTGTTAGCTTGAGAGGATTCTAGGAAAAAATGTTGAAAGTAAAATCGTTCACATTTATCGAATGCGTAGTCTACTTTGTAGCTTGAAAATAGTTTGAAAAAAATTAATGCAGAATTTTAATAGGTTTATAAGTGCCTGGAGCAAAACATTGAAAATTTTCAAAATGGTAATCAAAGAAAAACGTTCACTTGTGAACAGTATCACTTATTCAAAATTGTATTTTTTTCTACATTCCGCAGATCACCAGACTAGCATCATTGCCCATGAAAAACCTTGGACAGGTAAAGAGCATCTCATCCACACTGCACACCAAAAACTGCAAAATACGCACAAGCCTCTTACTAAAACTATTGCCTCTACCGGGCTTGCTGCCCCCAAAGGCCAGTCAATAGTTCTTGTTATTTAGGCAACAAAAAGGCCACACTCAAACTTGTTTAATTGCTACAATTTCAATTTTTTTAATTATTTGAAACAATTATTGTTTTCTCCATTTTTTTCCCTTAGAATATAATTTGTTTGAAAAATTTTTAGTATGTTATATTTGATTTATTAAAATTGTTTGCCGTTGAAGCAATTGAAGTAAAAGCATTGATAGGGGTAGCTATCAATATGTTGTTTTATTTCTGTCATGTTAACTTATCTTAACAGTATCTTAAAAACTTTCGATGCATTGAGATTACAGAAAGTCACAGTCTTTGAGTGTAGGCGCAGGCTTGCTAGAATATCTTTGAACGTTGATAAACCGCAAAATGTCCACGCAACAAAGCCTTATCGTGTTTTTGATGTCTGGAATAAATATATGCAGTTGATCTCAGCATTGATTGAACAATATATGGCAGAGGGGCGTGTTTAAATTTGAAAGTTGAATAAATCACAGTGTCTGAATTTGAATGATGCAAAAATTTAAAACGTCGTTCTTAAAATCAAATTCAGAAAAGTCAGGATCAGTTAAATTCAATTGTAAGTTTAGATTTTTCTTTAATTGTTTAATAAATAAGAATAACAGTAGAAAAAATTGATAAAAAATTTTAGCACCTGGTCATTAGGATCAGTCAGTCCAAGACAAAAAAAAAAAGCATGTCTAAGGTGATAACTGGACCTTTTAGAATAGCGAAAACATTACATTCCAACAGTTAAAATTTGTAATTTAACACAAAATTAAAAAACCAAATCAGCTAACTATCAATATTATGAATGCCGCCCTCTGTATCTGGTGGCCATTTTGAGACACAAATTTTACCTTTTTAAAAAGTCGGTTGTCAGCTTTGTGTTTTGATCTTTAAAAATTATTTTGCTAAAACAAATCCCCATTTTTATAAACTGGTGAGAAAAATAAAGATAGTATTCGAGTGTTTAATTGTAAGTTTCAGCTGTCAATGAGTTGCCTTTCTTAGGTATTAAGCTCATTCAAATTGTGAAAATCTTTCAGGCAATCCATCCAAATAGCGATCCATTCTATATTGATTATCTTGCTTCCTTTTCGTACTCTAAAAGCATTCTCAAGCCAGTAAGTTCCGCACAATAACAAGCTCCTACTTTTAGCAGCTAATGCCCTTTATTCAACATGCTTCTTTAATTCTTATTTTACTGTTGCAGGTTCTGGGTTTTCAGAAACCTCTTGATCGTCCTCGCGCACGCTTCAATATTGAACTCTGATCTCACTGTTTCAGCCGACATGGACGGGTAACGCCGAGCTTTCCAGGTAATGATGCGTTTCATAGCTTCAGATAAAACCTTCGGCCGCCCAACAACAGATTTGGATTTGTGTGTGTGGTCTTTATTGAAGCGTTTTACCGTCCATGAAACTGTGCTAATGGAGACTGAAAATCGATCCGAAACTTTTCTCATAGATTGAACTCCCGCAACAGCTTCATAAATAGCAGCACGAATTTCAGTCGTCAGCCATTTCCTGGGCCGACGCTTTGCGGTTAAAATAGTAGCAGAGTCGGTCATTTAGAGTTGAATAAAAAAGGACAAATTAAGTCATATTTAAGCCCTCACTAAAAGTCCTAGCTGCAGTTGTTTATTTTTAATCACCTTGTCTTAATTACTTAAATTTTTTTTGGTATTTAACAAACAGGGTCGAGTTTTAAAATGCAGACTCAAATAGATATAAAAAGGGTTTGCCACCAATTCTAAGCAATAGAAAGTGTTTGTGAGTAGCTAGAGCAGTAGGAAAGCTTTTTAGATCTTTATGTAAGTAGAGTATAATACACTATGTTCTATGAGTTAGGAAATGCTTAATTTTTTAATGGAAAAACTTTGAAAATTCAAAAATTTTTAAATTAAATACAAAAAAAAATGGTAAATCCCCGTGACACGGGCATTTTTTGATGGCAAATCTTTGTGCCGATGTTTTTGCAACACCTGTAGTTCTAAATTTTCTAAATCTTTAAAGCTCTGGGCTGTTACTTTTGAGCTAAAGTGATGATTAGAAATGACTAAGCGTCAACACCAAAATTTTCATTTGGGACTTTTGGAACTTTTTTTTTTTTTTTCCTCACAAAAATTTTTTATTTTAAATCTGGCGGTTTCTCTTATTCCCTTCAACTTGCTACTGTTTAGAATCCTCAACGTTCAAGCTAAACCCTCTTATTTATTCATCAATCATCGCTTTTTGAGTGCCAGTTGATTGTTTTATTGTTCAATATTTGAAATTTCCGGCTTTTTATTAATACAGTTATTTGTCTACCAGTAATCATGTCTATCAGAACTCAAGTAAGGGCCTTTTAAATCTCGCAAACGCCGTTTTTGTCAATCATTGCTAACAGATCTCTTCTTTCTTTCTTTTTTAGTTCGAAAACTCCAACGAGTACGTTGATTCTTAAAAGTTTTTAACTCTGTTTTTGTTACTAACAATTTCTTTCCAGAGTTGGTGTCTTTTCCAAGCTTACAAACTCATACTGCTTAGTTACCGTCGGTGGTTCCCAGAACTTCTACAGGTATGTTCCACCTCTCGCCTTTTTTTTGTTTTTTTGTTTCTTAGATCAAGTTCTAATCGATTGATTACAGTGCTTTTGAGAGTCAGCTACAAGATGTTATCCCTATCTGCCATGCGACTATTGCCGGCACCCGTATTATTGGCCGTATGACCGCTGGTAACAGAAGAGGTCTTCTCGTTCCCACCCAGACCACCGACCAAGAATTACAACACTTAAGAAACTCTTTACCCGACACTGTCAAGATCCAGCGTGTCGAGGAGCGACTTTCTGCTCTGGGCAACGTTATCAGTTGTAACGACTATGTTGCTTTGGTCCACCCCGATATTGAGCGTGAGACTGAGGAGTTAATTGCCGATGTCCTCGGAGTTGAGGTTTTCAGACAGACTGTTGCCGGCAATGTTCTGGTTGGTAGTTATTCGACCATTACGAACCAGGGTGGTTTGGTTCACCCCCAGACTTCTATTCAAGATCAAGATGAACTTTCTTCGCTATTACAGATTCCCATTGTTGCCGGTAGTGTCAACAGAGGTTCTCCCGTTATTGGATCCGGTCTGGTTGCGAACGACTGGCTCTCTGTTGTCGGTACTGATACTACTGCTCCCGAGCTTAGTGTCATTGAGAGCATATTCGGTCTGACCAACGAGGCTCCCGAAAAGGACCTTTTGATCGAGCACTACTACTAATCATGTTGTTCTGTATTTAATTTTTTTTCTTTTCCAAGTACCTTAGAGACTTAATTTTGATTGCTGTTTGTTAGAAAATATTTTATGATCAAACCATGGATCGTGAAATATGACACAACGCTGGGTTTTTCATAACCTATCAATGTGTCTTAAAGATCGATTAATTGATAGACTGTAAATTACAAAGTGATAGTAGAAAGGTTTAGTGCTATTCTGTTGATGTTGTAGAACTTACATGTGCACTACTGAGAAAGGTTTGATTCTGATGTGCACAGTTTTTTTAGTTGGAAGGATGGTCTGCGTCTTTGTCAACTGTAACGTTTTTTTTCTTTTTCTTTTCAAGCCTCCTTCTCATTCCCCCCTTTTAACTCTTTTTACAAGCAATCTCTATTCCAACTAAAGGTCCAAGTTTATTCAAAATGGATGATTTTGGGTACGTCTATTAACCTGTTACTTGTTTTTTTGAAGTTCAAATTGATTTTAACACACAGTACAGCATCTTTCGTAAAGGCCGTGGTATTCGAGCCCAAGCCTTAGAACGACTCTCGCGGCTTAGCGCTTCTGATCCCAACAAGAGTGGAAGCCTAGACAATCTAACCAGTGCCCTGACCGACCCTGATCATATTTCAAATGGCTCTAATACTCACATTGTATGTACTGAAAAGTATTGATCTATACAATTGTGTTTTTTCCATTTTCTTTTATACATTCTTCCTTTTCTAACACGTTTTCTAGTCTGCTAAGGAACTTGAAATTTTGCTGGCTCTGGCACGTTCTGCTGGTTTCATTCAGGATCCCACACAAGCATTGAAGCTCACGCGTTTGCTCGGTCGCTATTTATGTGAAAATCCTTCTCAAAAAATAGTCAACTCTGCGACTAACCGTGACATCAAGCCCTCTCCTTGGCAAGTGTCTTCAAAATGTCTGGCCCGCGCCATCCTAATTTTAGGTTACAAATTTCAATCTGACAGCAACATTTTTTCCGAATCCCAGTCGACTCTAAGTAGATATCTTGATATTGTTTTTTCTGGTTTCCAGACTGCTGAAACTTTCGATGACCAGTCAAATTTCTTTCCCTTACTTTTTTCCATTCAGGGGTTTTTCGAGGCCGTCATCAATAATATTACGATTGTCCCCTACGGTTTTATTCAAAAGCTCTTGATCAAGATTAGGGAAGTCTTCACAACCGAGTTTTTACTTGCTCTAGAGACAACTATCGCAAAATTCAGTTTAAATCTTACAAGAGAAGAATATTCCGCCGCTTTGTTAAGCCCACGCACTTCTCAGCCTAGTAACTTTATCTGGAATTATTATGCCGAGTCTTATGCTAGATGCAACAAGCAGCTCGGAGCTATGCAGTTTAGCTCATATCTTTGTGAAATTGCACGTGCAGCTTGTTCCAAAATCATTGGAACTTCGGATCTCCCCAATGTTAACTTGATTGACAAGCTTTTAGATATCAAAAAACTTGGAAAGTTGACCGAACAGCAGTATGACATTTTGGATTTGGTCACTGATTATGCTGTCTCTCAGATCACAAGTCTAGACGAAGGTGCAGACTACATTGAGCTTGCTTCCCCTGAGAAAATTGAGCTTGCGTATGCTACCAAGACTTCTGCTTTACAAATTATTGGTGTTGCAGTTTACTTTAAACATTTTTCTGTCGATGAAGCCGTCAAGCTGGTCGTCTCATCTATTTCCCACGAGTATGGCATGTCTAACAACATTTTATCTGTTACAGTGTTCAAGCTTGCCTCGCTTCTTTGTTTATTTAACGAAGAGATTGGTGGTGTCATAACTAAGTACTTTTCTCATTTCATTACCATTCCTAGTGTCGATGCTAGCCTTGTTCAAAAGTGCGCTGACACGCTTGTTTTTGGATTAAAAACTCTTTCACAGGACGTGGTGGTCAGTACAATTTATACTTTTATTAATCTTTTGTCTGCTGACCATGATCCTATTTCTCCATCTACACCTGGAAAAGGCTACAACGATCAGGCATCCGGCTCCGCGGTTGGCACTGAGGATTCGCTGTCGTCTGACTCTTACCATGTTGGCCTTTACAGAAACGCTATTACTGCTGTTGTCACTATTGCTTCCAAGTATGGCGATCCTCAAATTGCTGGTCTTGCATCTACTGTTTTGAATCAAAAACTCAACTCTTTTCCTGTATTGGACCGGGAAGTTGCTCTAGGTATGACTGAGCTGGTGATGTATGTCAATGAAAAGGAGTTTCGGACTATTTGGAAATCTTTCACCTTTTTGGCAAACAACTCGTTTAAGTCGAAAGACACTGAATTTGGAAATTTGGTTTCTGAGGTTCTCTACAAGCTCTCTTCCAATATTGACAGAGACCATTACCTATACGATTCTTACCTTGCAGAACTACTTCAGGCTATTGTTAACCGTGGTGACGTTCACGAACTCGAACATCATAGACCTCATGTCGAGATCTCTGCTACTGCCAATGAGATTGCTATTTTTCTTCTGCCTTTGGCTACGCTCCTGCCTGATTTGCATGAGGCGCCTTATGAGACTACTGACAATGAAATCAATGACCTTTTCCGCAACGCGTGGTTCAATATGGTGGTTCATGGCTTTTCCAAAAATTCTGATCTGACTGCCAAGCACAAGCATGAGCTCGAAATCATTGCCAGAAGTACACCTCCTCTTGTTTCTGAAGTTTCAACAAACAAGATTGAAAGTGAGCTTGAGTTGAACACCGTTCTTCAGAGGGGCTCTTCTCATCACAATGTCAACAACCAAAAGGAGATTATGGAGTCCATCACCACTTCAAATATTTTTGATTTCAGAAACATTCAATATCCTAAACTTATGTTTCTTTCTGCCACTGTACTTCTGGAGTCTTTGCGTGCCAATACCGGCAACTGTTCTAAAGTCATGTTATATTTTGGTGATCCTGGTATTAGAAATGGCGAGACTCGCAGATACATGACTTTCATCACCATGGATGTTATTAAGGCTTATATTACCAATGTCATCAAAGGTGGAATCCCTTACTTTGCTACTGATAAGGTTGCAGCCCAACTAAAGGAGATGCTTGTCTTGTGTTGCCACAGAGTTAAATCTATACAGGATATGGCCTTTGAGTGCTGTAACATTCTTATAGGATCTGTTCCTTCTGCACTGTGTCAAAAAATAAGTTTGTTTGCTTTGCTGGATCTGCTAACATTGCTGTGGAGCTCTTGTCTTGATGCTGATACTGACGAGTACGAGCCCAGATCAATATTTCACACTAAAAATACGAATATCAGACTGGAATTATCTGACTCCTATGACTATCGTCGTGAAAGCTTAAAGAGATTTTTGGACAAAGCTAGAGAATGGGTCCATTTGGCTCTTGAAACTATGAACTTTGACGTCAAAAATCTGTTGATTTCCTACCTTAACGATATGAACTCGTCGAGACCCCTTAATGATGTCGCTCTTGGTTTCACTTTTGCTCTTGAAATGGGTGGAAGCGTGTCTGGAAGCGATCGTGAACTGGCTGCCATTAGCAAGGCTAGCAATGTTTCAACTGACACCTCTTCTGGTTTCTTGTCGCAGTTTATTTGGAGCCGAGAGATCAAAACTTTCCCTAACTTTGCGAGTAGCCCAGAAGCCATAGCTCTTTACGACAAGGAGGCCGTTGAAATTAGACAAAAGCTGGACGCAGTATTTGTTAATATTGACAGTCATGCTCATAGTGCCTCTTTTGTTCATTTTACTGATGCCAAAAGTTTGATTTTCAAGGCCTCAGGTTTCTTCACGCACAAAGCAGAAGGCCGCAACATTGCCAGACTTTGTGTTAAAATTCCTTTCAAGGTTTTTACTGAAGCTTCTATCCAGTTTGGTATTACTCTCTGGCTCTGGGCCATCAACGAAAACCCTAGTTTGAAGCCACTGATTCTTTCTGAAGTTTCTCAACTATGGGAGTGGAGTGTAGGCGAGTTCCATGGTATTTATACACGTCGTCATGATATTGTCGATGCTGCTGATGCTAAAATGGAGTACTCTCCGTCAAACAAGGCAGAAATTAACCATGATGCTGCGCTGGCTTCTAAGGAGTTTTCTTGTCATCAGCAGCTCATCAGATTTCTGTCAAGTGCGTTCAAGTCGTCTATTTACGAAAGTTCACATCTTTTGAAGATGTTTACTCGTCACCTTACTATCGGCTTGGAAGGTTTGAAGCATGCTAGTTTCCATCCTTTGTCTCGTACTGCCAGGTTTGAGCTGATCCAGTTTGCCCTTGATGTCCTCGAGGTCCATACCAGACTTTCTTCTTCCAATGTTGTGCATTCTCTGAAAAATCTCATTGTTTCGTCTGCACTTACTTGGTTTGCTCAGCCTTCTCAATGGCCTTTTGGTGGTAACAAGCTTAACCTCAGAGCTGATGTTGATTTATTGTCTAAAATTGCTGTCACTCTGAAAAACATGTACATCTCTGTTAACTCAAAAAGCCAGACTTTTGTCGCCAAAAAACGAGATCTACTTCTTTACTTTATGGCAGACGAACTGGCTAAGATGACGGCTTGGCTAGACCCTCTCCAGACTGGCACCAATTTTAGAGATAACTTGGGAAAAAAGCTAATTCCTAGTTTTACCGTTCCTATCAGTGTTTTAAATAATGCCTGGGATATTGATCCAGTTCTGGCGGTATATTTGGTTGAACGCTTCAAGTCTAACGACCTCTCGAGTCGACTTGAGACCCTTATTGGAAAAAGCCCTCTCAAAGTTGTATCAGTTCCGGAAGCTCTTCCATACTTCCTTAAGGCACGCAATTCCAAAAAGGTTGACCCTGCTGTTGATCATCAGTTGGTGTACTGGGCTAGAGTGTCGCCTATTGACTCAATCAACTTGTTTTTGCCAAACTATCACGCAGATTCGTTACTACTTCAATATGCTATGCGTTCGCTAAAGAGTCACGACGTTGACGTTACCTTTTTCTACGTTCCCCAACTAGTCCAGTCACTTCGCTACGATGTCAGTGGCTATGTTGAGCAATACATTCTTGAGACGGCACAAATCAGTCAGCTTTTTGCTCACCAGATTATTTGGAATATTTTGGCAAACCTGTTCAAGGGTGATGACCTGCCTGAAAACACGGTAGAAGACTCTGTGAACCCGATTTTGGAGCGTGTCATCAAGCGCATGACTAGTTCGTTTAAGGATGAGGACCGAGAGTTTTACGAGCGTGAATTTACTTTCTTCAACACTGTCACTGGTATTTCGCGTAGTTTGATGCCTTATCTTCGCAAAACCAAGGCTGAAAAGAAGGCCAAGATTGATGAGGAGATTGCAAAGATTGTGGTCGATGAAGGTGTTTATCTTCCCAGTAACCCAGACGGTGAAGTGATTGACATTGACCGCAAATCAGGAAAGCCATTGCAGAGTCACGCCAAGACACCGTTTTTGGCTACGTTCAAGATTCGCCGCGAGGTGCGCGACCTAGGAGACGACGAGGTTGGAGTTACTGATGAAGAAGATGAGGAGGATGACGAGCGTACCAAGACTATTGAGGTTTGGCAGAGCGCCATTTTCAAGGTCGGTGATGACTGTCGCCAGGACGTGCTTGCGCTGCAGATCATCTCAGTGTTCCGTAGTATTTTCAACAGCTATGGCCTCGATCTCTATGTCTTCCCCTATCGCGTCACAGCCACCGCGCCAGGCTGCGGTGTTATTGACGTTTTGCCTAACTCAATTTCGCGTGATATGCTTGGCCGCGAGGCTGTCAACGGACTGTACGAGTACTATACCACCAAACATGGCGGCGAAGACTCCATCCAATTCCAGCGTGCACGCAACAACTTTGTCAAGTCGCTGGCGGCATACTCCGTCATTTCATACCTGATTCAGTTCAAGGACCGACACAATGGTAACATTATGTACGACGACCAAGGCCACATTTTGCACATTGATTTTGGCTTTTGCTTTGACATTGTTCCCGGTGGCGTCAAGTTTGAGGCCGCACCGTTCAAGTTGACCCACGAGATGGTGGCGGTGATGGGCGGCTCGACCAATACTCAGGCGTACCGCTGGTTTGAGGAGCTGTGCGTAAAGGCATTTTTGGCGTGTCGGCCGCACAGCGAGACCATCATCAAGGTGGTTTTGCCCATGCTCGACTCGGGTCTACCATGCTTCAAGGGTGAATCCACCATCAAGCGTCTCCGCAACCGTTTTGTTCTAGATAAGACGGAGCGGGAAGCAGCTGTGCACTTCCGAAGCCTTATCAAGAAGTCATTTGAGAGTGTTTACACCAAGGGTTATGATGAGTTCCAGAGAATCACTAACGGTATTCCATACTGATTTTTTGCTC
>JAKVQX010000833.1:0-10242 GCA_030463015.1 Geotrichum citri-aurantii
CAAAGTAGCGCTCTCAACGCGCACAAGTAGTATCAGCATTCGATGGCGCCGGATTCCCCTGTCTATCTATAAGTTGAATAAAATACTCGTTGATTAAACCATTTAATAGTCCGACAATGTGCAATTACACTCAGGTTTTATGAAATTTGAAATTATTTGGATGTTATTCTCAGTAGTGTTTTTGGCATGTTTTATATCCAATCAGTCTAGTTTAATTTTTTGATATCTTTCTTGTCAATTCGTCTCTTGTTTTTTTTTTTTTTAAAAAAACAGCCTTCAAAAAAAAAACAGAATTGATATGAAAACTAAAAGTCTTGCGGTAGTTTTTAAAATTATTTAGTTACTATATACTTGAAAAGCCAAGTTAAATCTTAAATCATGTCTTTTGAAAGATTAGATTTAACGTGTTTAATGCTACATTGTCAAAGAATTGACTACACTGTAGCAAGACATCAAATTTCTAATAAAAAAATTGCTGCCGCCATAAAAGAAATTTAGAGAAATAATTTTTCACGACACTGATCTCACGTAGATAAGTTAAAGATTGAATTTAACTAAATGTGTCCATTTTACTAACGGTTATCTAGAATGATGCCTCAAATTGGCAGGATTAAAAAAAATTTACTTCAGAAGTATACACTATAATTTTTTTTTCAAAAATTTTTTGAGAGAACTCTTTTTCATTTTAGTGGTTTTACAAGCGGACAAAAGAAATGGATTAATTTTTAAAAACAAAATGTTTTTTTTTACTAGCAGTTACTTTTTTAACATTATCTAAGGAATTTTTCAATGATTTTAACAATAATTTTCATTCAAACCACCGAAAAGTTTTTGATTCAAGTATAAATTTTAACTTTAAAAAGTTGGATTGTTTTGAGTTTTTTTTTTCACCTCTGTTCATGTGTCAAAAAAAAAAAAGCCTGTTCAAGTCATACTGCAGTTGAAGTCAAGTGAAATTCATCATATTTGAAATTGTTTTCTGAAATGATTGAAGTCATTATTGTAAAGCAAAACTCACTTATTGACGTTAATCCTAAACTTATCCTATTTTTTTGATCAATTCAATTTACCAAAAAATTTAGTTTTATTTTGTGTTTGTTCTTGAAAAATTTATTATTTACCAATTTTAATATTTATAGTTCTTAAAACTGTATATACCAATAAAATAAAAAATCAATTTAACATAAGACATTCAATCAAAAGATTTAAACCTCTGTAAATAAACCTTATGTTTTATTGTGTATAATTACATATTAAGTAGTATATACATGGATTGTCGAAAAGATTTCAAACTGCAGTTGAAACGTTGCCTCACCTATGACAAGTGTTACTGATTTTCAAACACACTGTAGATCAAATCAAATCTATATACATGATAGTTTTTTGCACTAAAATATAAGTTATAACTAAGATTAGTTCAGGTATGACAAGTCAAAATCGTTAAATTTTTTTGATAAAGCTGTAAAAACAGAGCCTGCTGTTTCTACACACCAATTAACCAATTCTCTTTTATTTAAAAAATTAAAAATCTCCAACCGACTTTTTATTTTTGAAAATCCAAAGTTTTTTCCCCAAGAAAACCATAAACCAAAAAAAAAAAACGGTTCAGATGGCTTTCTGAGACCTGAAAATAGACACTGCTGCAGATTTGATCTTACTAGAAAAGGCCGCCAGTTTCTTTTTACGGCTGCTACTGCCACGAGACGAAATCAGCTCAAGGCCCAAACTTGATTTTTTGTGAGCACTATTAGAACGATTGTAACAGTTCCCGTGATGACCAAAACTAAATTGATCATTGTCGTTTTTTTTGTAGCCTTTTAACAAGTTGGTAAAACTACTGTTATGCTGCTGCCTGTTGCTTTCTTTGGTTTCACCAGAAAACGTGGCGCTAAGCGTAGACTGCACCGGCGTTGAAGGCATACTATTATAGCTAAAACTGTTGTTGTCGGTGCTGAATGCGGCAGAGGGCAAAGGTAACTGAAAGGTACTTAGATTAGAGCGCGGCCGTAGCTGATTAAAATTGCTATTGACAAACGTAGCGTCGAGAGAAAGGTCAGGTGTAAAGGTTGGATCTAAAACACAAAGATCTTCTGAAATAAAACTTTCAACCGCTTTGGAGTAGCGCCGGTTATATTGTGGAGGCTGCATTTCTAGCCACTGTTCTTGCTTTTGTAAATCTAATAGCACTTCTTCTGCAAGTTGGGATAGTTCAGGCTCTTCGTATTGGAAATTGTTGATGATTTTTGAAATGCTTTGCTTTGTAGTTGTCAAATCTGTTTTGGCTCTAAAACTCGGTGGAGGCACTGGAAGTGGTAGCAGACCAATGGACTGATTTATCATGGGATTGGTACTGTTGGCTGTAAGAGAAGATTGTGTAACAAATTCATGTGGCGATGGAGGGGGGGATGCTAGTTTAGAAATGGCTTTAGGTTTGCTCAAATTGTTTACTAAAAGCTCGTTCGAAATATAAGACTGATTGGAGTTTCTTAAGGATGAAGAAACTAATGACTGGTCTAGAATTGAGACCTGTAAGTCGTCTCTAGGCGGCGTCACAGGATTCTGCTTTTTAGTATTTGTAAACTGTGATTGATAATTGACAAAAGATTTGCTAGTAGTACTATTAACAAGATTTAATGGCACAGTATCTTCAATTGGTAACCTAGGAGGACCAGAGATGCTTCGTTTAAAGATGCTTTTAAAAGATTTCTTTTGACTAGGCTCCCATGACGACAAGCCATGATGTTTAGATTTTGATCTGTTTTGGTGCTCTGATTCTGTTTTAGTGGAAGTAGGAGAAAGATTTGGCCAAAAATGAGACTCATTCTGCAAAGGCTTGAAATTTTTGTGTTTTTTTAGATTTAGTGGAATGACGTGAGTAAATTCGTTTTGGTGGTTTATGCTTTTTGTAAAAGCTTCACGCTGCTGGAACTGCTGTTGCTGTTTTTGATAGGTGATATTTGGATTACTTAAACTGCAATCAGATTGAATGGATTTGTTCAAGTAGACTTCATTTTTAAACTGAGCCGGCGGTAGTAATGGAAGGAGTTTTTCTAGATTTTGAGGGTTTCGTTCGGACTCTTTCCAATTGGTTTGTTTCTGTTGTTTTGACAATTCAGTATCTAGTTCAGGTGTGTAAAAGCTTTGAACAGGGCGACTGCTGGTATTGGCATTCTTCATGGTAAGACCTGGCGAGGGGAGTTGGTTCAAAACGACGACAAAAATTGGGGTTAAATTGAATTAAAAGTTATCAAATTTCAACCCACTCTCAAGACAAAAAAAAAATTTAAAAAGTAAAAAAAAAAATTTAAAAATTGAAAAAAATTTAATAAATTTGAGTAATGCAAAGAAAAATGATTTATATTTAAACGACTGGTTTTGCTAAAGTTTTACTAATTTTTAAAAGAAAATTCTTTTTACAGATTTCAAATACATCGACCAAAAAATCTTTTTCATTGAAAACAAATTTACATGTTTTAACTGTCTGGTATAGCAAAGAACGGGATAACAGTAACTACAATATTTTCCTAATCAATGATACAAGAACAGCCAACAATAAAAACGAAAATAAAAAGAAGCATTAAACGACGCACATGTGTACATTACAAAGTAAAACTTCCATACGATACGTGAAGACAATAAGATGTAATAAAAAGAAGTTAGAAGCGCGGTAATTTAGGTAAGACAAATAAAAAAAGTTTCACTTAAAGATCAGGATACTTTCAGTAGTTTTTAAGTACAATCATTTAAACAACTTCTTGTTGTCACCTTTAAGTATTTTTTAAAAAAACTTTTTTGTCAGAGATTTTTCCATGTCTCGAAAAGTTGTACTCAATTTTGAGGCAAGGGGGTGAAGCCTCTTGATAGGGTAGTGCGGCTTTTACACATTAATTACACTTTATGAATAGAAAAGTTCACGTGTCTCCTGCGTCAAACTCAAGAATAAAAAAAAACCGTTGAAACTGTACGTACACAAAAAAAAAAAAAAAAAAAAAAAAAAATTACACACACCTCTCCTTCAAAAAGTGTGAACTTTACATGTGTATTTACTAAATGTTATACACAAAACAACAAAATTCCTGCCACGAAAATACACAGCACACATATAATTATCAAGTATATTGGATTGTACACTGGTAGGTTTATAGAGCAAATCAATCCAACTGGAATTAGTTTTTTTAAAAAAGTGCTTGAGCTCTTGATTTGCACAAATAAACAATCATGAAAAATAACTATTGTCAAGTAAAAAAAGTGTAATTGACAGACAGTGTCGTAAATGAATAGTGAAAACATCAAAATTGAAAACATTGAAAAATTATATCAGTATACTACAGGATCAAGGTGATCTAACTTGAAATAAAAAATCATTATCAAAATGTGAAATAATTATTAACATGACTACATGCGATTTGCATAAAAGAGCGAGATTGGCTACATTCATATCACAAACAGTATTAAGACACCACATAATGATAACTCCCCTTACTTATCATATGGCGTTCAAAAAAAACTAGCAATAATTGACTTCTTAAGGCAACTTTAAGAGATTTATCTAATGGTGTATATATGTGTGTACACCTTGAACAAAAAAAAAAAAAAAAAAATTTACAATAGGAAAAAAAATTTAAACTGGCGCATTAAACCCAAGACTAAAAACAAACATACACGAAGTTTTGTTTACCAGAATTTCCTTTTTATGGGCTTTTTTTTTTTTGATCAAGACAGTTGAAACACTCTTTTGTAAAACCAAAAAAAAAAAAAAGAAATGCATCAACCTACCAAAAATACTGTAGTGAATTCATCTCACAAGTATCTGACTGGCATGCATTATTAATACTATAAACGGACTGATCCTTGACTCAGGAACATACATAATTGCATTAAAACAAACGTTTCATCATGATAGTTAAACTAAAGAAGAGAGAAAAAAAAATTCAAGTTTTTAAAAAAAATGTTATTGTTGCCAGAATCACACAAATACTTTTTTTTTTAAAAAAAAAACAAAGAGGAAAAACTACAATTTAAATGTATCTGAAGCTCAACCTTTTGCAATCCAAAAAAAAAAGTGGGTGTTTGTAACACTTGAAACTTATGACAAAATTATCAAGCACACAAATATTTAAGCATTTAATCCATACTTAAGGCATTTAAATTTGGTGGTATTTGAAGTTTGTGCCAATTCCCCCATGTCACTTGAATTAAAAAAAAATATTACATTTTGACCAAAGTTATAGGTTGTAACTTGAAATAAAAAAGATTTTATTTGTCAAGAACAAAAAAAAAAATGTGCTTGCTATACCCGAAAAACAATTTTTACCAGAGCACATCGAAAATGGGGTTTAATGTATGAATACTTTGATTGATAATTCATGACCAGTTAGATAGAAAATCAGTTTACTGTCCTTACATCCAAAAAGTTACACATACAAAAAACATAATAACAAAAGATATACAAAGAAGACACTAATTCAAAAACATTTGTCTCTATGAGACTCTCAAAGTAGCGCTCTCAACGCACAAAAGTTGTATCAGCATTCGATGGCGCCGAATTCCCCATGAATTGCTCGATGTGTTCCTTCTCACATAAAACAAAGCTTTTTTTTTTCCCCCGTATATTCAATCAAACACTTATCACCCCCATATCACCAAAACTAAAAAAACAACAACAACAACAACAACAACAACTATTTGTACAATTGAAAAGTTGATAACCCAGCTTCAAAAAGTTTTGCACTTGGAGTTGTTTTACACTCCATCACCCTCTTAAAAAATATAAACCGGGGGTAATCTGTATTAAGTGAGAACACACAAACAGACACACACACATGCACGGCTGAATGTTAAATAATGTGTACTTTTCGGTCCCAAAAAGTAATTTTCAGACCAATTTTTTAATTTTTTTATTTTGGTACCGGGTAGTAGGCACTTGTGGGTTCCTCGTCCGGAACTGTTACTTTTTTTTGAATTTTTTGAATTTTTTTTTGTTATCTGAACTTTTTAATTTAATTTATTTTTTTTCTTTTATTTACCTTTTTTTTTTCATAATTAATTTTTTTATTACCTTTTTTTTTTTGCATCGCCGTTTCCATAGGTCTTCATCAACATTGACTCAAAATCACTTGTGTTAATAAAAGACCACAATACAAATTTAATTGTTTTTTTTAAAAAAAAATTACTTCTTATTGTTTTAATTCTCAATCACACAACAGAATCTTCATCCCTCTTGTTTCTTCGTGCCTCTCTCTTTCACACACAAAAGAAAAAAAAAAAAAATTCAGAAAAATCGCACACCCACACACAGAAAAAAATATGAGCACGGAAGCGACGGCGTCAACCAGCACGACCGGCAAGCGCGATAAGCGACGCCAAACAATCGCACTGCGCATCAACTACATCTCAGAGCAGTTTGAAAACGACCGCAACGATCACTACCGCGAGATGCTACACGCCCTGCAGAGCACTCTGTCGTCACTGCACTCCGGCACCAACCCCGAGTTTCTCGAGCAGCTGGCGGATCTCGAGGAGCAGCGCGACCAGGAGCTGCTGCGGCTGCGGCTTTGGGAGGACTACCGCATCGACCGCACCGAAGCTGAGTTTCAGCGCGAAGTCGAGGCCGCCAACGAGGAGTACGGCCGCCTCACTCTTCTCGTCAAAGAGCGCCTTATGGAGCGCCTTGAAAACCAGCGCAAGAGCCTGCGCGAGGATAAAGCCCTCCTGGATATTGCTAACGACCACATGGTCTTTCTCAACAACACATATACCAACGGCGGCAGCGGCTATTACAGCAGCAACTACTACTCCACTAGCATAAACAACCCCAATAGCGCAATCACCAGCGGTGCCAACAACAATAACAACAACAACTCTTACAACAACAATGCTAACAACAATAACGGCAACAACAGCAACACCGAGGACCCTGGAAACTTCAGTACGCGATACGGTAATGGCTACTACAGCGGTGGTGGTGGTGGCGGCGGCGGTACTGGTACTGGCGGCGGGAATGCCTCGCCCGGATTTTACGCAAGCGAGCGTCGGCATCTTCGCCGGCGCGGCGACCACGGCACGACGTCAGCCCTGGACGACGCGTCTGGCATGTCCGGCAACGAGGGCCGCAACGGCTACGGCAGTGCCGCAGGCCGCCGCACCGACGGCAACACCGGCGGTGGAGTCGGCGGTGGTGGCTCCACGTCTAAACGCCGCAAGGTCGGCGGCCGCGGGCTCCAAAGCGGCGGAGAAGACGGCGTGCTCCAGAGCGACAAGGAAACTCTGGAGGGTATTCTTTTCCAAACCAACAATAATAACAATAATAATAACAACAACAACAATAACAGCGGCGGCGGTGGAGTGAGCGGAGGTACTGGCAACCATAGTAGTGCGAACGGTGGCCATAGTAGTATTAGCCGGCCTTCCAAGTCGTACCAGTCGCCAGCGGCGCTCAAGAGCGAGGACTCGCAGAATGACTTGGCGCAACTGCGCGTGGCTGTGGCCAGCATAAAGCGTAAGCGGGGTGAGAAGTAAAAAAAAAGTAATAATTTTAATACAATTAATCGCAATAATGCTTATAATAATATTAATTATAATAATATTGATAAGAATGTTATTTGCTAGATAAAAATAAATTTAGGATAGCGCAATTAGTGTGAATGTATGGGAGATTTATTATAAGCTATGAGTACGTATGGTGATTAATATAGTGTGATGAGTATCAGTAATGGCAATAATAATGGATAAAAAAATTAAAAATGATAATGATAAAATGATATTAATAATGATAATAATAATAATGATAATAATAAAAAATGACAAATGGCAATAATAAATAGAAATCATAAAAACTACTTGGAATGCTTGACACGGATATGCCTACTAAGAGCATCCATTCGGCTGAATGTCTTTGAGTTGTCTCCACACATTTGGCACTTGAATGTTTTTCTGACCTTGGCGTGAATTGTATCTTGGTGTCTAATCAAATCGTAGGGTCGAGAAAAAACCTTGTTGCAAGGCTTGCCGGTGACCGGGTTAATGTGATCGCAGCGGTGGGTGGTGGATTGCGAGATGGACCGTTTTTTGGCATGCTTAAAGGGTGTTGATGGAGGGGAGATTATCAGAGACTGTGGATGAAAGTGCGGGTTGTTGTTGTTGTGGTCGAGCTGATCAAAAATGGCATTAGCCGGTGGTGTTGGGGAAATAACATTTAATGACGCAGTGGGGGATGACAAAGACAATGCAAGGGAGGGGCTGAAAACGGAAGGAGAAGAAGAAGAAGGCGATGTGGAGTGTTGTTGTTGTTCATGCTGGGGGATGGGAATGCTAGGGGAAACTACAGGGGAAACGCTGTTACTGATATCATTAATGGTCAAAGTTGTTTCGTCATTGTCGGTATCCATAACCGCGTCCTCGCAGTAGATGTGAGATGGCTCCTCAAATAACACCTCATCTTCCTCTTCGTCATCATCTGAATCAAAGTCCTCCTGACGATAGAGCTCAACTTTGGAACGGCTGTCAACAACGCAGGCTACAGGATGGTGCGGGGGTGGGCAGTCGTAGGGCTCCATGTAATGGAAGCAATCATGCATGGGGTGATCTTTGAGGATAATGTCTTTTGGCTGGATGGTGTGTAAATCAGAGGAGAATGAAACCGGTTTTTTGAACGCAAGGGCCTTTAGTTTTTCTGTTGGAGAAGCGGGATCATCATATAAAAAGTTGGGTGATGAAACAGAGGCCCATTCAAACGAGGGCTGAGGTTGGGGTTGAGGCTGTGATTGCGACTGTTGTTGAGGAACGTACTGATCCATGTGGTCACACCAAATGGGTTGGCTATTATCGTCAAAGAACTCGAAAGAATCGTCGAATGCATGGGAACTACTGGCGAGGCTGGTAGAGTCAAATAGTGAAAGCTTGTTGTTGCTGGATGAACTGCTGGGAGTACTTGGCAGGGGGTTGTTGATATTATTGTTGCTATCAGACATGGTTATGAGACAGGTTATAGAGTTGAAACAAAAAGAAGAAGAAGAAGAAAGAAAAAGAGAGAAAGGAAATAAAAAAAAAAAGATAAATAAAAACAAGAATGAAAAGAAGTAAAAATAAAAATAAAAAAATTTAAAATAAAAAAAAGAAAAATTAAATGATATTTTAGAAGAAAGAAGAATTATTGATAAAGAAGAATATTAAAATTAGAAAATTAAAATTAATAATTACAACAACAACAACATTAACAACAACAACATTAACAACAACAGTATTAAATACATAAAATAGTAACTACAGTAAGTTAAAAAAAACCAAATAAAAATTGAGATAATTTGATATTTTTTTTTTGAATATTTTTGCGTATTTATGGTGTTGTTGTCATTTCTAATGGGTTTTGTCTTTTTTAAAATCGAGAAATTAAAGAGAATTATCACATAATAATCACACTTCTTTTTGTTGTTGTTTAAAACAAATTATCAAACAGTAGCAAAAAAATAAGAGCAACAACAACATCCATATTAACAACAACAGTACTTGAATTATGAATGAAAACACATCTGAATAAGAAGTAAAAAAAAAAAAACTCAGATGTACACTTAAACATCACCATTTAAAAAAAATAAAATCATTAACAACAGCCAAGCAAATTAAATGTTTTAAAATAACATTATTAATTTTTTTATTTTAAACTTATTTAAATGCACTAACAAATAAACGGCACCATAAATGAATCATACAGTGCAAAGTCCAGATCTTCATCTGCGATAAGTCTTTTTTTAAATAAAAAATCTAATGTACACACAACCATGTGGTGCAATACCTTTTTTCTTGCTCTTGGGAGTTTACAGTTATCAACTGGTACACATCACTCAACAAAATTAAAATAAAAACAACACCATCTAACCCTGCAGTAAGTTGACAGCTCTCAAAAAACATACTTTAACTCTGTTCATCAATACTCTCATTCCAATTTTACTATTTTCATGTTTTTTAAAATTAAAAAATTTAATTTTATCTGTCTTCAACTATTTCATAAACAAGAGACAATCATTATCACATTTAAACCGATAATTCATTTTTTTTTAAATTTGTAAAACAAAAAAAAGAAGAAGAAAAAACCAATGCATAATCGAATAAACAATGTCACGCTTAGCGCTCACGTGAAAATGACATGTCAAAGACCTTAAATTGCTTTATTGTACAGTCATCAAATAAATGAAAAAAAAAAAAAAAAAAAAAAAAAAAAAAAAAAAAAAAAAAAAAAAAAAAAAA
>JAKVQX010000834.1:0-10233 GCA_030463015.1 Geotrichum citri-aurantii
TTTTTTACCGAAAATTGCTGGTGTGGGCAATGATTATTAGTTGAAAGATTTGAATTTTTGAACAGGCGGTCCATTCAAGATGATTAACAAAGTACCTTATGAAGCTTAGAGTATTTTGTGACAAAACCTGAAATTTACAGCTTAAAAATTATTTTTCAGCTAAAAATTTGATTACATAAATAACCACAAAATTCATAAGAATTTACGTAAATGACCAAATATTAACCAAGTATGTGACTATAAAGTATGTGGTTGCATCAATCGCCGGCTAAATTATGTAAAATCACTCAATTCGCAAAGAACAACTCCCCGTTATAGACCACAAACTCTGTTTTCAACTTCGGTTACCTATAACGGGGTTTTTACTGTATCAATATTTATATCAGGCTAGAGCAACAAAGCTTTGAAAAAGTCTATGGTTGTCATAATTTCAATGAACGATAAAATTTTGCTGAGTGATGAATGTATCTAGAGGCTGTGTGAAAAACTCTAAATAGATACTGTAGAATCAGTTTGAAGTACAACATTATACCAAACATGGTCACCAGTCACTTTTCAAGAATTTTGTCCGGTTAAAGATAAATCTTGGTGATGAAAATTCGAACTGGTTTAGCACTAACCACATAAAATGCCGAGGCCTGCATAGAGTCACAGTTTAGCATTTTTTTTTTGGTTTGAGCCTATTTTTAAACAGTCCAACTCCTAAACACATATGTAGAATTGACTTCTTAAAAAACCAAACAAGCCATATTGTTTTTTTCATTTACACGTAAATAGTACATTTGCGTATTTTTTACAGTACCCCTTGCTTTAAAGCCTGGGAGTGTTTTTGTTATCAGATCTAGGCTAGCTTAAGAGCTTTAGGTAGCCTCGCAACAGAAGTGGTTATATGTGCATATAAGCTTAGGCAGTTGCTAGTTTTTTTTTTCTCAAAGCTCCGTTATCAGTCGGTTAAACTTGATCGGTTTTTGGATAATGTATATTTATATTTTTTTGTCCCACTGCGACATTGAAGCTAATGTAAAGGTTGCTTTTTTTAGAGCTACTTTTGTCAGTTAATGACTTTAAAATTTACACACAAACTAGCGTAACTTCGAACTTTTTTACTATTTTCAGGACCAATAAGTAGTCCAAATTTGGTTTACGAAAAGGCAGCTTTATTTTTTTGAGAGTTGTGTGATTTCGGTGATTGAATCATATTTTTCTCGACTCATTGAAATCTTAATATTAGCTTGCATGGCTTGCTCATATTGCAAGTGAACTCAGCTTGATGCATGAGTCAATATGGCTGCCATTTTGCGAATAGCTACTTATACAAACTAAATCGTTTACAAAACTTTTACATTCAACGGTGTGTTCCATAAATGAGTGGCTCAATTTTTTCTAGCGCAATTGAAAACAAAACATAGTGAGTAATTTTTTAGCTTTAGGCTAAGTAAGAAGACCAATGTGTGTCATTATCCAGTCCATATTGAAAATGTTCAGGCAAATCAAATTGCTATATGTGCACGATTGAAACTTATCGTTTTTATAAACCTTTTTTTTATAGACCAAAGGGTGTGCCCTGTATTGTATTGAAAAACAAACGGGAGTACACTAAGCATGTAAGCTTTAAACAACACCAAAAAGTTTTGAAGTTCCCAAAGCGTGGCCTAACTCAGTATACGCAGTATTTTATTACTGGATATAAAGAACATCTACTTTTTTCCGTATATTAAAGATGTTACATGTTCAAAAACATAATCACAAAAGATGCACAAAGAAGAATTTGATTCAAAAACATTTATTTCCATGAGACTCTC
Source organism: Geotrichum citri-aurantii (assembly GCA_030463015.1). NCBI lineage: Eukaryota > Fungi > Ascomycota > Dipodascomycetes > Dipodascales > Dipodascaceae > Geotrichum > Geotrichum citri-aurantii. The sequence goes on from JAKVQX010000834.1 coordinate 1,803, forward strand.
AAAGTAGCGTTCTTAACGCACACAGGTGGATTTTGCTTTTGTTGGAGCTGGAGTTCTCATGAATTTCTCTATGAGTCAAGGGAAACCGAAAAAACATGAAACCCGGCAGGTCGATACCAGAGATTGACTATCAGTAAAATTTAACAAGGTGCTAACCAAAAAGCTCATTGCTTGAAATTTATTAGCTGATTTCATTAACAACACCTATCAACAAAAGTGTGTTGAATCTGTGTATAGTTTCAAAGGAATTTTTGGTAGGCAGGTATTTAATGGATAAAGACTATTAGTGAGTTTAGGACCGTGACCCAATGGTTCATGAAATTAAATTTTCAGGTTCATTCTAACTGTTAAGTTTCGGTCTCTAAATCATAAAATTTAAAGGCACAGCCGCCGGTCTGGCAGTATTCAACCGTCCACACCAAAGCAGGGGGTTCTGAGCAGCAATCCGCAGCTGAGGATACTTTTTTATTTTAGCGTGCTTGTGGTGACAAATAATCTATCAAAATGCTACTATAATTTATCCAGTCCTTTTCATGCTAGTTTACTAAAGCTTTTCGTCTAAAGGATTTTTACTGCTTGTGAGAGAAACTTGGCCTTTCAGACTGTTTACACATGTTGCTAAAGCTGTGCTGCAAAAAGTCTCAAAGTCTAGCAAGTTTTAAAGCAGCTAGTGACACACAAGTCTTTGAATTTAACCCAACTTTTTGTGTTTAAGAGCATAACGGTCAAGTCTCTTGGTACAGTTAATTAAACGAAACCTATTGGTAAACGGCTTGGGAGTTGAGGTTGACGAGCGCGCTTAAAATAATATTGGTGTGAAAATTCCATGTCAAGTTAACAGCAACTGTAGTGAATTCACGATCGGGAAAATTCTGTTGCACATGTATGTAGTCTTTTACATGCTTAAAAAAATGCAGCTGCCCCGATAAAACCTCACTGACAGCAGAGCACTGTTCGTTGCCGTGGACTCTCTTCGGTGAAAATTAAAAATGAAGTTTTATGCACAAAGCTACAAGTAATTTTTTTGGTACACACAATTGAACAAAACAACAAATACGATAGACTACGCAGCCACTAAATGTACCAAAAAGTACACAAGGCCTACTCACCCACAGTCATAGACCCTTCATTAGTCTTAAATTCTATCACATATCCAACTAATCTCAAATTATGGCATTTCTGGGCTAGTAGTTGGTAAGTAGCTGTGCAGCTGGTGTTTTTAAACCCTGGCTAAGACAAGTATAGTTTATGATCATTATAGCCCATTCTCGAACTCATTTTATGAGCGTCTGTTTAGTACAGAAGAATTAATGGCTAACATCTCGACAAACTACACAAATAATCAAGTTTAATGCCCATATCGTCTCACTATCTATGTACACTTTTTATCAGATGCTCAAAGGCACACGTACTCCGATAATCAACTACTTTGAGAAAGCTAAACCGCCGAAACCCTCCAAACTCCTACTTGCAAGAATCCAATTAAATTAATTCAAACAAAGGTGCTGTGCTCTGCCGAAAATATGGCAAACAAGTAGCCGAAATCAAGTTTGGTTTCTTGTTTTTTAACGTACCACTGAATGTAATGCCTAGAAATGCCGTCAGATGTATTGCACAGTTACACCACCACGTAGAGATTGCGTGTGTATGTGTGAGCGAGAGTATATGTGTGTGTGGGCGTGCCTGTCTGCTGTTTGACTATACTTGACAAGCAAACAATCCAGTGGAAAATTTTATTGTCTGCTTGCTGGATCCGCGGAAGGCCTGGAGGTGGCACCGAGCCGTGAATTGCATTCTAGTGTCTACTCATATGGTACTAAGCAACAACAATTAGTACTTTGTAGTACCAACAGCTAGGAAACCAGAATCGATCTTGAGAAAACTAACTTAGTATGTAACACTTGTATCCTGAGAAATAACTTAATGTAAGTGATCGCAACATGCCGAGCCGTTGTAGCAATCGTAAATGGTACATATAAGCATACACAGACCTACACCTAACTATGTCTGGCTACATCGGTTCACTCAAGGTTGGCAACTTAAAAAACTGTTGGCCTCGCCAACTTGCAGAAGGCCTTACATTTACTGTTTACTGCATCATAGCCATTTCAAAATAGATTTTTTTGTCTGCGAACCAGTGTTTTTCTGTGCCTAATAAGTCTCTTTAGGCTACTTTTACTATCATCTAAGTATTTCGTTAAGATATGGATAAAAGAGCTCAAATAGTTGCAGATTCAATATAAATAAATACTGGCTCAGTTAAAAGTCGCTGTAGCGTTTAGTAATGATTAATGAAAATTACTGGGTTTGCATGCTAGCTGGAGGCCAATTTAATACTACTGTTAAGTATTGCCTTTCATTGATTAACAACCCTAAAACCTCATACTAAATAAAAATATTATTTAGTGTACATAACAGAGTAATGGCGGGTGCGATCTATAGCAGTAGAACATAAATTATAGGGTATGAGTATAAAACCCCTGAAGTTTTTTTTTTTTTGGTAGCCCAGCTAAATGTTTACATACGTATATTTTTTCCTTACATATGTAAGTGAAAACTCTGGTTTTTAATATTGAGAAAAATTTATACATTAAGCTCAAAAAAGTTCTTTACTGTGATTTTTGGTTGGAACCAGACTTGAGGTCTTGTGTTTCTTGTATTTCTAAACAGCTAATAGCTAAAATTGAAGTTGAGAATATTTTTGAAAGTGTAATCGTGTTATAGTTGGAAAACCGTAGTAAACTGCTGAAAGAATGAAAATAAGCGGGCAAATGAAAAACAAATCTAGCTTTTAAAACGTAACAGTCTGGTATCTAAGCTGAAATTTGTATTCAAGCATACTATCATGTACTAACATAAATAGCCTCCTGTAATAGATCTTAGAGTATTTTGATAGTGATCTCAAGGTTTTATAGCTGTCAAAATTAGTGTTACCATGGAAACAATTGAGTAATTCAAGTTCACTTATACAATTTAATTTTTAGGCCACCAATCTAGCTGTCTATTTAACCGTATTTATTGACTGATATACTATGTACTCACCAACTTTTTCAAAGTTGGGTTATATTGAATTTTGCAAGTCGGGATCGCACTTATAGTTTTTTTTTTAAAAATTGGTTTTTTTTAAATTAGTTATTCAAGTACCCAAAAAAATCTTTAACTAATAAATTGAAAGATTAAAACAAATGTGTACTATATGGTGTCTTGTTTACTGTCTGCTTCAAGCTATTGAAATGTATGATTGGTGCTTTTTACTGTTTTAACTAACTAGAGGATAACTTTTGGAGCCGGTAAGTACAGTAGTGTCTTTGAAACTCTTTTGAAAACCAGGTAAAAATTTTGTTAAAAAAATGGTTAGAATGCCATTTTTAAAAAAATTAGCAAGTTTCAAAGCTTTTTTAATACTCTAAGACATTAGTACTAGCTCTGTAATTCAAGTTTTGCTAACTGCTGCGCATTATCAATATCTAGACTCAGTAAAAAAAAAATTTAAAGAAAATTTCAAAGTAGAAAAAAAGCTCACAAAAAGTTAAAAAAATTGAAAAAAAATTATCCTTTGAAATCAATCTAAACTAAATCTTGGAGCTGAATGTCAAACATATATTTCAAATTTCCTGGAAAAAACTGAAAAAAACAAAACACAAATATGCTTACGCAAGTGGAATTTCAATTTTAAATATACCCAACAATTAATTTTTAAGATGTTTAAAATCTTAATTTCAATCTAGCAAATCAGTTAAATGCCCGTGTCTCAAACAGTTGCATAAAGTGTTAGAAATTTTTGGTTTCGTCTTTCTAAAAACCATTTGCTAACGAAGGAAATAGGCATGCATTGAAATGGTTTTGAGGCACGTCGCAAAAACTGCTTAAATTCACGGCATTTAAGTATTGAATATCCAGCATGAGCAACTTAAAATATTGATACAAGAGCAAGTTTGTTACTTTGTTTGACATGCAGAAACTTGAGTATAGAACGCACAAATTTTTTATGAAAATTTTTGCACCGATTTTTTTTTTTGATGTGACGCAATGGTAATTTTACTATGCGTCATGGTAAATTATTTTGAAACTTTAGCAAAGTATACAAACAAGCTCTACTAAAAAATTTACAAAAATAGTTCAATGATTTATTTGGGCTCGAGATTTGTTACAGAGTACATACTGTAAGACGTAGCTCAAATGCAATGCGTAAGCTGTGCCGATATGCTTCTGTGAAAAGTTTACTTCCACTTTTCGTAAAACCGTTGAACAATAAAATACGGCTAACCTAGTTTAGTGCCTGTCAATTTCATAATAAGCAACATCATGTTTAAAATTTTTGCACCATTATCAAAAAAAAAAAAAAAAAAAACTCGAAAACGAGCAACCTGGGTACTAGAAAATTCTCGAAACTTGGAATAGCTCAGCCAGCTTACCAAAATAGCAGATATAGCATAATTTTATGTCACTAGTGGGCGCTTGAAAAAAAAACGGCAAAGATAACATTGTGAACGAGACAGTATGCAAACCAAAAACATGAATTGGACTTATCAATCGGCTCCCAAATAAAAGTTTCTCAAAAACCACAAATTGTCTGAAGACCCCTAATTTTTATTAGAGTAAATCTAACAAGCTGTGAGATGGAATCAAACATCTCAAAAATCACATAAATTTCTGTAAGCAATAATCGCCAAAACGGTTACCATCATCAAAATGCAACGTGAAAAGAGGTTGAAAGAAAATAGCTTGACCTAGTTAGGGCCAATCATTTAAAACTTTAATAGACTGAAATGGCCAACAACTGCAAAGTCTTTAAAAGAACCGATCAGCATCCCAAATCCATTCTGGCTTCAGTTAGGGATATGGCAAGAAAAAACTCTAAACACAGGAATAACAAGATTCTTCCAAAACTTCCGTAAAAAATCTGCCTTAGTACTGAAACCTGATAAGCCGTAGAAGAGCACAAAAATATTTACCAACAACTACGGTATGAAGCTCAAAAAAAACAATTGTTGAAATTTTTTTGCAAAGGTTGCTATATTGAGAGCGGGTAAAAAGAAGAATGGCATTAACGAAATCAGAGACGCTCAAGCCGATGAGGCATCTATTTTATGCAAGCTCAAATATGATTGGGTACAGTCTCTCGTACGACGGCGCAAGAGACGATGCAGCCAGAACCGGTCTCATGAAAAACGGTAAGGTCATTGATCTTGCCATACTAAAATTAACTGATTTTAATTAACATCATAGTTGGCTTGTTTCCAAAGTTGTTAAATCCAGTTCTACTGAGTTTTATTATGCTAGATATTTTTATGATAATACTAACAGCCAAAAACAAATACCAGTAATGTCCGTATAATTATTTATACACTGAACAAAGAAGAAATAAACAACAAGAAAAAACCCATTTAGCGGGGCTGCACAATTCAATATATCTATATACATTTTATTACCACGAATATCATTACTTGTAGATGCCAAAGAAATGCGCATCCTGTTCAACTGATAATGAAAAACATAAAAAATGGATTTTACTAATTTTAAAGGGCAGAAAATTGTGCTCAGAACCAGGTTCTATTTTAAGCTGGTATGTTGGAGACATGCCCAGCGGGTAACCACTTAATGTGGATAATAAACTTTTATGACGTTCTAAATAATTATAAGGTTGGCATACGGAAAATATGCTCTGGCCCTCGTGACTAAGCCAAGTGAAATTTGGCAAAGCAGACATTTTGTATGAGTTATAGGAGATAAATTACAAATTTTGATGTTGCAAATACCTATACGAAGGATTGCTCCAAGAATTAAGACGGGCGGAAAATTATCTTTTATGAGGGGACGGAACATGTACACACCAACAAATTTGTTACTAGAAAGATGGTAGAGAAACACCAGGCAATATAATTGAATACAATGATTCATGCAAACATTGTAATAACTAGAATATACGGGGTGAAAGTTACAATCTTTTACAACAAGATGGATGAAGAAGCTCTTCTATTAAAAGCATTAAAGATCTACTGAAGGTTAAAACAGAACAAGAGTACTGATAAAGGGTTTTAAAACCTGCCGCTAACAATGATAAAAACAGCGGAGCCATATTGGTTTGAAAGATTGACAAAAAGCTCGATTAAATGGGCAAAAGATCAAAGTTTTTTTTTTACTTAAAAGTACCTACAATTACCAAAGTGGCACCATCATAAGCCATATCTTTAAAAATTGAAGTTTTGGCCTGTGTTTGTGGCGTGCCTGAGACATTTGCACGCCCACTGAAGAATAACGTCTTTTGCAAATTTAGAGTGAGTACTTTAAAAAAGTTCCTGAAAGCTTGACATCAGTGTTTGACTAAAAATCTCATATGAAGAATTGCTCAACAGCATAAGTTGTCAAGTGTTAATCACTCTACCCTTCCACAGAAACAAAAAAAAGAGCTGCAGTAATTTCGTTTGGTTTTCATCAGCACATATATTGGGTAAATGAGAACCCGGCGCCATCTGATTTATTGAGAGTTTTTTTTGGGTTCTTTCTGTCCGCATGCCTTTTGAACTCAAATACTGGGTTAAAAAAAATTTGTGTTGGTGACCTTTAAAAAGTTAAATCACAGTTTATGCTAGTTGATTTTATGACCATAACCAAGTCTTTTTTTTTCCTGAAGTGTAGCCAAAAATCAAGCTACAAGATTGACTAAGCGTTGCCGTTTCGATGCATGTTTATTCCATGCGGAAATTATATAATGTTTGTTAAAGCAAACAAAATAGATGTATATTTTGAAATGCGACTGCAATGTATGGCTTCTAAGCAAAGTCTCATATTCAGAATTCTTTTAGTCAGTGAGCCTTAGGCAGGTCAACCATGATCTACAGCCCTTATCAAGCATATGCCTACATAATAATCTTAACCAATCACTTATACATCTACTATTAACCAGAAATTGTTCCCAAAAATTAGAACGTTTTTTTTTTTGTTAGCGTTCTATTTCTTATGATCTCTTTTGGAGTAGATTTTGTGGGTCATCGGCACAGCTAAAGCAACGTTACCATTCAGTAAGGTTCAAACGGTCGCTACTTCCAATATGCAGACACTCTCAACGTCACTACACTTTCAAAAAACTTATAAGGGTAATGCCACTTCTCCATCCCCTTAAAGTTTGGCGCCGTGAAAATTATAAACAAACTTGATGATCAGTTTGGTATATCTAAACGTTCACCTTAAGGAATGTGAGTGGCTCGGCGAGGCAAAAACCAGACGGTTACTATCCCTCAAGTTAATATCTGTTTTTTAAGCTCTGTATTTTACTGTAGTTTGTTGTAAGTTCCAAAAAAAATTTTGCAGGTCTAACCGAATGTACTTTTTTGGTGTTAATGAATTGAGACGAATTTAGACTCAGAACCGTCCCACTGAAACAAGTCTCAGTTGAAAGACAGTCCAGTAATTCAAGATTAGCATAGCAATTAAATTATAAATTTTATCATGATAACTGCACGCTTTTTCTTAGATGACGATGACTACTGGTTGGTGTTATGCTGAGTGCGTACATGACTGCAATATCAATTTTCTACCGTTTAAGTGTCAATTTTGCAACTGCGGTCGTACATTGTTGGGGTCTTTTACCGAAACAATATTTGGGATGTAAAGAAGGTTTTGATTAGTAGATCAGGGGGTCGATATTATCTTTCGATTGTAAATCACTAAGCGAAAACCGTTGAATAAGATGTGTACGTATGTGCATCGTTTTTTATTCCTTCTAGCGACTGATTTTGTTTTCCTTTTTATTGCATCCGACTAAGGTTACAGTTTGAAGATTAATCCGATATGAACCTAGTCAGCAGACTCACATAAAAATGTCTAAGGAAATAAATAATAATTGAAGCATTACAATCATTTTTTATTTGTCTTAACTACAAGTCATACAAATGGAAAATTATTTTAACAGTGAACCTTCCACTTAGCGAGTATCTGCCCTATTCATAACTTTTATTTATTTCCTGTTACTGGCGTTTAATTTTTTTTTTCAATTTCTCTGTCCTATTGGTAACGAAAATTTCAAAAACTGCACAATTTTTAGTTTTTTGTGAGGAAACATTTTGTAGTAACCGAACACTTTAGTGATTCAATATAACAGAATTTGTCAACATAGGTGTAAATAAAACTACGATTATTGCAATAAAATGAGTATATTCAAATTTGGACTTGAATTTTTGTAATTTCCTGGACACGGCAAGGCTTGTCAAGGGGTAATCGAGTTTTCCATGCCTTTTACAGTTTGAAGTTGAAGTAGATTGTAGAATTTTAGTAACGTTAATCTTTTAATAGTGATGTAAAAATTTTTGTACACTAAATGTCTTCATATACCGCATGTTTTGTGTTGAGAAAGTGTCAATTTTAGTCTGCCCTTGACCAAAAAAAAAAAAAAAAAAAAAAAAAAAAAAAAAAAAAAAAAAAAAAAAAAAAA